>BRZM01004687.1:9207-23876 GCA_033238685.1 Lates japonicus
TCATAAACATATCACCCACTGTATACCAGAATGTTTGCGGATAAAGAAATGTGAAGTCGATGCCGTCAGTGAACTGGCATCACTGCAGTACCAGTATGGCGCGAAACAGCAACCGTCTCAGACATCGCCAACACGATTAGATTTTATGAGAAAGACATGATGCCCAGGTGGCTTCTTGCTCATTCCCGCATGAGACAAAAAGATGAGTTCAGACACTGCACTGGAAGGTCAGGTGAGCACAGAGAGATTGCGTTAGCGATTGCCTCATACGACGAGTTTCCCGCGTCATCATTTCAAGCGTTTGCCGCCAATTTCAGACGTCGACGGCGGTAATGATGCACATTTCTCCCCACCTTTGGGCGGAATGACGTTAGACGTGGCCTGAGGGTATTTGCAGCTGAACAGTCCTGGTTGGTCAAAACAGCCGTTCACCGGGCAATTGTTCTCACCAGCATGGCGCAGCTGTCACGACAGGCTCAGGTCGTTACAGTGTCCAGATAAGATCTCACTTTATTAAAACAGAGGTTGCCGGTGCCAGACTGCTTGGCTCACTGCACTGACTCAGCACACAGCCCAGGAAAATAGTCCAGGTTTTACCAGAGTTCGCTTCCCTTGCCTAGCAGTCGATGATCGCTCAGCCAGCCTGGCTGCACAGTCTGTACAGAGTCTGTCGATACACCAGTGATTTAACCTCAATTCCAGTTTCCAGGCTCACACTGCACGCAGCACATCGAAAGCCCGACCGGCCCTCCCCATCATACATGTCAGCAGCCGCCGAAAGTCTCCCTCCCTCGTGCCGGTTGAAGACGCGATCAGTCCGAAACAACAAACGAGGTGCCATCAATTCCCCGCAATCACATTTGCTCGCGCCGACGTTCAACCGCATCACCGCTAACGAGAAAAATGCGGTCCGCTAACTGGTCTGTAAACAGCCCTTTAGGCCCTCGTCTACCAGCACCGCGATCGGGTCTTTCGCCAGACCATCAGCAGCAAAGCCGCCCCGCACGACCTCAGACCGCCGCATGAACGGCTTGGCGTTCAGCCCAGCGAACGATATCAGCCGTCGTCACAGGAAAGAAAAGGGGAGACGAATACGATGCTCAAAATTGCGCCAATCAAATCATGGCCCGCCGCAGAGACTGGGGACAACAGTTTCATCCGCCGTCAGGCATCAGCCGAGTTGCCAGTCAGCTTCGAGCCACGTTGCAGGCCACATCTTCACGAACTCACTTTCAATGCCCAGGTCGAGTTCATTCCGTACCAGCGAGCGCCTGCGACGCCGTAACATCAGCCAGCGAACCAGGCCGTTTCCCCGCCACCACCGACCACACAAACAATCTGTCCATCAGTACCCGCATTGCCTACGCAGGATGAATGTCTCTGTCATCGTTCACATCATGCCTGTGTGGCACCATATTCATGAGCAATCCCGTGCCCAGGCCGATTCTCGGAGCCTTGACAGCAGCGATCCGTCATTTCATTCCGGTTCAGTTGCCGCCTTGAGACACAGGCGTTGACTCTGGCTCATATTGGGCCCGCATCAGTACCACAGCCCACACCCAGCCCAACATTTTGCCCGCCGGCCTCCATATTGCATGTCTGACCAGAAACCACATCATTCACCACAGCAGCATAATGAGAACATCATGTATTTAGTTACACCGAATACAGTATTTATCACGCACAGTCAGAGCAGTAAGCCACGGGCACCGCAGCAGCGTTCGTGACGAGCGGCGCAGGCACACAACAAGGGCGCGCAGAGACCAGACTGCGATCGAATCTTCTCCTCTAGTTCGTTTACTGTCCACACCTTATTTGAGCAAATTTGCGACTTTATGTTTCAAAGCCCCGCACGAACAAAAATGCGACCTTCCACGGCACACCACCAAATGTAACGGTTACCTTAAAGACCAAAATTATAAACACACCGCCAGCCGTCGACGGCACAAAACATGATGGTTTTTCACAAAAATCCCTCTCACTAGCGTTCCTTCTCAACTGCCGGGCACCCCAGGGCATCACCCAACACTGGCAGCCCATGCCACAAGGAATGGTGAGACAGAGCCCATACGGAAGTCTACCGCTCGCGGCTGAGCAACAGATTTAGCTGGCATTGAGTTACCTGTTTGCATGAGCCAGAGTCTGGAGCTCTCGTCATATCAGCCCTGAACAAGAATGCAGCATAACGAGCGCCGCACCGATAAAAAATATTTGCATGGATGGTTACAGGTACGACAGTCGCGCTGCTGCCGCTTTATAGTCATCTCCAGATCCACTGTTTGCTTCGCTCAGCCAAAACCTTTATTGCCGCTCTTCATAATTGCTCGTTGCCATCATTGCGGTGCGGGGAAAAACAGGAACATCGCCATCATTGTTCATACACCAGATCTCATCGTCCTCATTGAATATGCGTGAACAGGCAGCACTGCGCATTTGCGGCCTTGCCGTGTTGCGATTCGTGTTTCGGTGTGGTTTCGTTGGTGAAGAACAGTTGGGGTTAGCTCGTCTCAGCAAGCGATAAATTATCCATTTAGGTTGCCAGTGACGCCGCGCATTTAAACACACGCCATCAATATCAATGGTAGTAGGGAGGCAGACATAAACGTAGCGATTACAGGCACACCGTTCTATACGTCTGCGTTCGAGTTACCGACAGAGCATTTACCCCCGACAGACAAGCCTGCGGTTTGACGACCAACAGCTGTGTTTAGCGCAGTTACAGGTACCCAGTTGCCGCGATGCTTCACAGTTGCCGTGTCAACCCAGGTTTCACACTTCGATGCGTCACCATACAGCAGCTGCGTGAGGTCAGCACCATAGAATGCCAGGTTTCAGCCCTTCTGTTCACCTGATGTTGCATCAACTGACGGCACGAGCCTTTCATCAGTTCGCCACGCCGAAAGGAAATCAGAGAACGCACCGCTCGACACTCGAACACCGATACAACCGATACGGTGCGTGACACTGGGAGACGTCAACGTTCATGCAGTATTGCGTCAGATTTCTTCCAACTCATTTTCATCAGCGAAAAGCAGAAAGGAACAGCATCATTTCGCCGCCCTTTTCAGCAAGCACCACCGGTCGTTACCGCACGGAAGAGCCTGACCTGCGAACACCATCTCGTTGCGGCCAGATTGAAAATCGAACATTTTGTTCAGCCCACGGCAACATGAATGTATATTAGTTAGTTTAGCATGAACATTGAAATGTGGGTTGAACAGTTGTGCCCGGGTTCACTGAAAGAACAGCACTCCCAGACTAATCATTTGCCGTCTGGTCCCACTTGGCCTTTTGCATGACTGGTACGTTACTAATTAGTGAATTTTAGAGGTGCTTGTTACCTTCAATTGAACCAGGCTAGCTGTTTCAGCCCTGTTTCCAGTGTTCATGCTAAGCTGCTAAATACACGTTTCCATATTTGCCGGATAAGACAAAATGGTATTTCAATTTTTCCATCTAGCCGCAAAAAGCGAATGGGTATTTCCTGAATGTCAAACTCTTCCGCCTTGATGTCTTTTTTGACCAGTAAATGCTACTGGAAAAAGCGAAGAAAGAGTAACATATTTCAATATTCTTTTCAAAGTAGCACATTTCTACTTTTTCACTAGTAAAAGTAAAAGTTAGAAGAAATTCGTTAATACCATGACATTGGACCGCAATCTCCCTCGAAAATGTCACACACACCGTGTTCCCATGCATGAGCGTCTTCAGTGTATGGCAGCAGTGTTGTCAAGCAATTTTCATTTCTGACCATCACCAACATGGCCAACCTGGCCTAGATGAAAAGGTCAGTATATATGACCATCCAGTTGATACACAGCATCAAAGGGTGACAGAGGGCACACAGGAGCCCTTAAGTCTATCTCTATAAAATTGTTGGCCCTCACACGCTGTATAGGCAACATCAGGAGGTAAAACCCGGAACATTACAGCAACTAATAAAGCTTATCAACAGCAACAAGACATCCTTAGCTGCACTAAAACCACAGCTGTTAAGTCCAAATCCAAACCACAGAGCATGCAGTTATTCAGGGGTAAAATGCTCTGTCAGTGCCTGTATGGCAGATGATAGAACCGCAGTGCTTGCTGTGTTGTCATACGCAGCCGTCTGCCTCCTGCCTGCCTGCTAGTCAGTGTGTGATAGCATGTGTTTAAATGCATGAAATCCACTGGCAACCCTAAATGGATGAACACATATCGGCTTGCTAGGACTTGAGTTACTAGTTGTGCTCACAACAGAGCCATTACCAGGACACAGATCACAGCACAGCAGATGCACACAAATCTGTGATATTCAAGACACACACATATTCACACACATATTCAATGAGTTTGATGGAGATCTGGAGTATGGATTGTGGAGGCAGTGTTATGTTTCCTGTTTTTTCCCACCTACATTGTGATGTAACTGAGTAGATATAGAAAAAACTGGAGGCAAAAACGACAATAAAAAAGGTTTGACTGAACTTTGAAGCAAAGCAAGTGGATCTGGAAGTTGTCTATAAAATATTTGCTTAGCATGACTGATCGTACACTCCATAATCATCCATGTACAAAATATTTTTTATCAGGTTGCAGTACCCGGGGGCACATCTAGACTTATGCTGCATTCTAGTAATTTCAGAACTGTAATTATGACAGGGAAACTCAGACTTTTCTGAAAGCTCCATTATATCCAACTCAGGACTTGCAAACAAACATAGATGCTTCATGCCAGCTAAAATCTGTTGCTCAGTATAATTGTGTGAATGGGCTTCAATATGAGAGTCTATGCAATCTCCACCACCCATTCCATATGGCATGAACACCCAATTGGTGAGTTAGGTGGTCTACTAGGGTGCCAACAGTTGAAGGAACGCTAAAGTAGAGAGGGATTTTTTTTTGTAAAAACCATCATAACTTTGTGTCACCATTGACAGCTGTAGTGTGACATGACTATAATTTTTGAATCTTTAAAATATACCACATTGCATTTTGGGATTGTTAGCAGAAAATGGTGAATATGCCATGGAGACCACTATTTTTTGTTCCATTGCAGGAACTTTTGAGAGCACTATAAAATTCATAAATTTCACACTCAAATAAAATTGTGGACAGTAAACCTCTTGAACTAGAGGGAGAGATTTCAGTCACAGTCTGAGTCTCTGCTGGCAGCCACTTATTTTGTGGCCGCACTGCCCATCACGCTGCATGTAAATCACATCAGGCATATACACACCCAGATTACTTCTTGCATGTAAACACACTCTGACTTGTGCATGATAAGAGTAATATACTATAGTATTCAGTGTAACAAATACATGATGATATATCATTTATACCTTATGACAAAAATGAATATGACAGTGTTCTGAGTCGACATACAATATATTATAGAAAACCAGCAGGTTAAATAGTTTTTAAAATATTTAAACTGATGTAGGCTGCTAATTTTAGTACAGGCCCAATATAGGCTAAGTGTGCCCTGTAATATATCCTTAAAAAATAAATAAAAATAAAGCAGCAATAGACTTAGAATAAATATTAGATCATAACACTTGCTCAAAACTTCCATAAGTGAAAGCCTGACACAGAGTTATACATAGATATGAATTACCACACAAACCAGTATAAGACTGATAACAGAGACATTCATGTACATAAACTTAATACGTAAAATTACTAATGGACAGATTATTTGTTATAATGATATGGTCAGGTGGAAAGACAATGGCCAGAAACAACCCTGGTTCTACCACTGGCTGATCTATTACAACATCACCAAGCACTTTCCTTTGTTTTGGTCTTCAGATAAACCTAAACATTTGAAAAGTAAAGTTCATGAAGATGTGCTTCTGGCATAGCTCCACATTCAGAAAGCTTATTTATTGGCTTTAACTCAGCTGATGATGCCTGACAGCTGGATGAAAAAACTATTGTCCCTAATCCTCTGCAGCTGTGTGAGGCCATGGTTTGAGACAAAAACAGGTTTTGGGGCATCATGTTGTCTCCCCTTTTCTTTCCTGTGACGACGGCTGGTGGTGTGTATCTGTTCACTGTTCAGGCACTAAGCCATTCTTGACAGCAGTGGGAGATACAAAGTCAGTGATGCAGGGAGATGGCTGCTGCGTGGGCCTGCTGAGCTAAAGAAAAAAACAAAACCTGGAGCCAGTCCAACTTAATTATAAAGAAATATGACAAGGGAGCCTAAAAGGGCTGTTGCAAAGATTAGTGCTAGTTACTTTTATTTTCTCAGTGCCTGAAGTAATTGCAGTTAATAGGCATCAGCACGAAACAAATGTAATTGCAAGGAATTAATTAACACCTCTGTTTATTTGTTTGGACTGATACTGTCTGTAGCAGGGAGGGGAGGCTTTTTTCAGCAGCTGCTGACATGTTATGGTGGGAGGCCATGTTTCAGGCTTTCAGTGTAAATTTTCTGCTTTTGTCTGTCCTGGATGTAGTACTAAAACTACAAATTGGGAGTTAAATCACTAGTGCTATCAACAAGACTCTATACAAGACTTTGCTGCAATGACAGCAGGCAGGTCATCAGCAGTCTGGAAGAAACACTAAACTTAAATGAAACTTGAACTCTGGTATTTTAAACCTGGACCCAATTTTCCCCTGTTTTT
Source organism: Lates japonicus (assembly GCA_033238685.1). Lineage (NCBI taxonomy): Eukaryota > Metazoa > Chordata > Actinopteri > Centropomidae > Lates > Lates japonicus. The sequence continues at coordinate 15,822 of BRZM01004687.1, forward strand.
GTGTAAAAAAAAATCTTTGGAATCAGTGCAGTATTGAATAAGCAGTCTAGCAGCAATATATAGTGATGTTTTAATAAAAAGTAGGAATCTTATCCCTAATGTTGTCAGACACTCATAACAACAATCTGAGCCTGTCAGTGGCAAAAACAAGCACTTTAGTGTATGTACTTTGGTATGAACAATTGCCCATTGGATTATATTACAGCAGCTGTTTGCGGTAACCAGGTTCTTGTTCAATACTGCAAATACCTCCAAAGATTTTTTGTCCCTATCAATCATTTCCACCCAAAAAGTGGGAAAATGTACATTTAATCAATACCATAAATCAACATCTAGCAAGAATTAGCAAAGCTGAGCCTTAGCAAAGTGGTGTAGTATAAAATATAATATCGAAAATTGAAAATCATACTGAATTTTCAAATGTGTACATCTAATAATCTAATCACTTCACTTGCAAATCTCTCTGATATACCTGACAACATTTACCCTCATTTGACTGCTGAATTATAATTAATCTCTGAACTCATCTTTTATCTCATGCAGGGGTGCAAAGAGCCAAAAATACCTCCTGTTCAAATCCTTGTGAATGCTTCTCATAAAATCTAATCATTAATTTGGCAATAATACAGAGACAGATTTACTGTTTCAGCACCTGTACTAGTACACAGTAATTACCAGTTCATTTGGCAGCATCATTTCACATTTTCTTTTATCACAAACATTCTGAGTATACAGTGCATAAATTAGATTTGTGTATGTTTATGAAATATGAGTATAATTTAATGTCTATATGCATGTTCAGTACACTATAGGTTGGAGCTGGCCTCAGTCTGAGACAACAGATTAATATTAAATGAGATCACCAGCTGCCAGTTTCTTCACAGCATCAAACACATTCTAATCAAGGAAACACACACTGTACACCAGCTTCTCATCCCACACCACACATTTTATACCATTCACAATAATAAACTATTTCACTGTCATCAGTATCTAGAAATAGTTTTTACTGTAATAAATGTTTTTATTACAATCTCATAATAACAATAAGAAATTGTATATGTGTGTATGTGTGCAGGGATCTGATATGAGGAGGGTGAAGGAAGAATATTTATGTCAATAGCTATAAAAAACTACATATATATTTTTTCCGTGTGTGTGTGCGCGTGTGTGTGAATGTTTATTCTGTAGGTGTAGTCTCTAAACCACTTGCAAGAACTGCCCCAAGTCAGTCCCAAAGACGAAACTTGACAGAGGATCCCACAAGGGTTGTTGTTAAGATTAGCACTGTTTGCTTAATAATTTTCTCAGTGCCTGCAGTAATTGCATTTATGAAGAATTAGCAAGAAACAAGTCTAATTGACAGGAATTATTTAGCATCTCTGTTTATTTGTGTGGACTAACGCTGTCTGTAGCAGTGAGGGGAGTTTTTCTGACATTTTTCTGACATTTCAGTTCAGGCTCTCAGCAAAACAAACTTACTTGAGGAGAAGATAGCATGTCTATGCTGGATGTCAGCATAAAAGCAACAACCTGGGAGCTTAAATACAGTCTGTATGTGTGTTCTTCTCTTTTCCTCTCTCACACACGTCTGCAAGTAGTGTTTCACGCTGTTTCCATCACTTTAAAACACACATGCACGCACTCAGACATGCACATGGCTATGGCAGCTAGCAGGCCAGTCAGCAGTCTGTGAGAAAAACTTAATTTAAACAACATTTAGCAATGATGCAAGCTTAGCTGTCATTAGCATAATGTATTCCTTGATAATCGGTGTGCCTCTTGCTACGATGACTTTGCTTCATCATCAGCAGCCTGTGCAGCACACACACTCACATGCGCACACACGCACACACACACACACACACACACTCACTGTTGTGGTAGATTAAGTTCTTGGGCCTGCAGCCGTGCATCGAACCCAGCAGGAGGGTGGAGAGTGAACCCTAAGGGCTGTGCTGCAGGGGGTCTACATATATTTAAAACAATCATGAATTTTAATGGTAACCCGCGGAGGGAGGCTCTTTTACCAGCCAGCTTTTGCTTCCTCTCCCCCTCTCTCCCTCATACACTCTCCCTCTTTTTGTATCTTTCTTTCTCTAATTCCTCATTCTTGGCAAAACCTAGGCAGAATTATTAATACATGACATGAAAATGTAAAAACTGGCCCCCGGTGGCAATAAAGAACAGAAAATGCTGTATTAAAGGAAAAGGAATGTGACAGCAGAGGAAAGGAGAAACAGAGAGAGAAGAGTGAGAGAAGGAGGGGATTGGATCAATGTGTGAGGAGGGAATTATGTATCAGTCAGGCTGTGATATCTGCTGTGTTGTCTTAACACTTAACAGAAGTGTCGAAGTGGGTTAACACTTCTCATATCTGAGAGGAAAGAGACAGAGAAACAGAGGCAGTAGGAGAGAATGAAATGACACAAATGAAGGAATGTGTAGACAAGGTGGGAGAAAGTGAAGATCAAAGAGAAAACCTATTGTAAGTACAAAAGGAAAAAAAAGTGTTTTACATACTGGACAGTAGTGGAGATGTGCAGACGCCGGATGCCTGGCGTGGGAAACTGGCGAGAGTTGATGTAGGAGACTTTCCTCACAGCAGTGTTCATGTTCTCCAAGTCCTCTCCCTCCATTACCAGGATAGACTGAGCTGGGTTAAAGTGGAACTATGGAGAAAGAAAACAGTGATGTTAAATGAACTGAAACAGTTCATGATAAAATGTTAACAGGAACATACCTATTTAAAGCTGCACTGAATCAAAATATATGTCTTAACTGAGATGCTATAGATTTGCTCAGTCTGGTGTTTATAGACTACCAGGAAATCTCTGAATACAATAACTGAAAGAAAGACAAACTGTCTCCTAGGATGTGGACAGGTTCACTTGCAGGGGGCCTTTTGGCAAGAATGAGCAGCTGGCCTCTATTCTTCCCACAACTGCAATGTCAACAGTTTTTTTTACGCTGGGATATTACAAGTCCCCAGATTTGCTGTGTGATTACTTGATTAAATCCATTAATTTAGAAATATGCAACATATAAGCACAAAACTGAGACAGTGATGGTCTTAAAACTAGGTTTTGACACAAAGACCCAATTCAAGACCCGTATATTAGATAATTAAGCACAACACACCTTAAATCTGCATTAATTGATTTTTGGTCACTTGAGGGCACAGCAACAAGCTGTAACCACATCACTGAAATAAAATTATCTCATAAAGTTATTACTAGTTGTTGCTTATTTTCATATCCAGCAGAGAGAGAAAAACATCTGCATTCATTTGAAATCATGTTTCTGGACAAGCGCAATATTCATTCTCCTTTTAGCTCTGTCTTAGCCTTCATTAACTCCTGAGGGAAATATCTGACTCTAACTGCTAAATATGCTGCTTCAGTAGGTTCACCAGATAGTTGCTAACTTTGTCTGTCTCCTGTTTGGTGCTGGACAGATCTGGTCTGCTGATGATTATCTGTGGGTTTGTCACTATGAGCAGCCCTTTGCACATTATACACAGTTATTTCATGCATTGTTGATACAGAAATATTGCAGCTTTCAGGCCTTTATCATGTAAGCTGTGATTTAGTGTTGCATATCCCCAAACTAATCAAAATAAAGTTGCAAAAACCAGTTGAGACGTAGCAAATGTGGATCTTTGAGGGCTCTGGGGTATTTGCCAATTTTGCCCTCTTTGTAATCCAGCCTTGCTTCTGGTGATGAAGTCCTCCAAATTCTCAAAAACTAACATTTGTTATCCTGATATGACAGCTAACCTGTAATACTACTGTATGACTAGATAGGTGGTATCTAAAAACACACATATAAACACACATATAAACACATATATAAAAACACACATATAACACACACATAAAACACACATATAAAAATGTTTAATGGTCACTTTCATTCAAGAGCACATGATGGTGACTTTAATCCTTCCTGACTTTCAGGCAGCCATTGACTTCTGTTCATTTCACTGTACAGTAGTATGACCATCAGCTTGCAGAGACTTGAGACTTGCTTGAATCAGGTAATCCATCAAAGTGAACATCATGTTTGCACTACATTACCATGCAACAGCAGTGTGACTTTGATTTTAAAAAACACACATTTGATATTCACTGTGATGGATAACTTGTTTTGAGGTGGTTTCAGGCCTTTGGAGATGGATTTTCATACTGGGTGAAAATAAAAGGAAACCAGTGTGTGCCTAGGAGACACGAAGGAAAATAGTAGTGTAATAAATGGCCTAAAACATGAGGAAAACACTGCTATGGCCCTTAAGTTAGTGGGTTATAGTCAGTGAACTCTCATAAGGATAGGATATTTCCCTACACAAGTATACTTTGACAGAGGTGTGTGTTCTCCAGGGTTTGATGGTAGAGATTTGAAGCCTGTCTTCCTTTAAAGAGGGCTAAGTGGTCTCCTGCTAGAATTACACTGAGGTCTCCCATCTCTGGCTCTCAGCAGCAGGTTGACAATACTTCAGCACTCCATGGGGCTCTCCATACACTCCCTCTCCCCTGTCATTTTCCCCTTCACACCTTTTCTTCTTCTGCTGTCTCCTCTCATTTTCTATACTAGATGTGTGCCTGGCTATGCCTTCTCCTTCCCTCCATGTTATTCTCCTCTGATTGTGCTGTGTTAGCCCTCCACGTGTTTGGCTAAATGCTGTCCTTAAGCCCCTGAGGACTTAAGGGAGCCAGACTTGTGGAGAAAATGAAATAGCTCTCAAAAGATAAACTACACTGGCCCTAGAGAGTTTGTCCTCCTCTCCTCTCCTCTTTCATATCCCCCACCTCATCCCACCTTGCCTTCTCAAGGGCTGGCAAAGATAGAAAAGTGTTAGGAGCTCGGTTGGGTGGGTGGGTGGATAGAGGTAGTTTTAGTCTACACAAGGCCCCACATCCATCTTGTCTGCCCTCCTCTTCCATTGCAGAGAGATGGATTAGTTGAGCCTGACGAAGATGGGGGTAGAAGAGGAGGGTAGCTGAGGAGTTTCAAGGAAGCCAACTGGTGCTTCAGCTGTGGTGATTTAAAGAAATCACGATTCTTGTGTCAGTGTAGTTTATCTTTTGAGAGCTATTTCATTTCTCTAAGTCTGGCTCATAGTCTCAGGGGAGCAAGACAACTTGCCAAACACGTGGAGGGCTAACACAGCACAATCGGAGGAGAATAACATGGAGGGAAGGAAGGCATAGCCAGGCACACATCAAGTATGAAAATGAGAGAGACAGCAGAAGAAAGGTGAAGGGGAAATGACGAGGAGAGGGTGTATGGAAGCCATGGAGTGCTGAAATATTGTCAACCTGCTGCTGAGAGCCAGAGATGGGAGACCTCAGTGTAATTCTGAGGAACCATAGCCCTCTCTTTAAAGGAAGACAGGCTTCAATCACCATCAAACCTGGAGACACACACCTCTGTCAAAATACTTGTGTGAGAAATATCTATCATATGAGAGTTCACTGACTATAACCCACCTAACCAAGGGCCATAACGTGTTTTCCTCATGTTTTAGGCCATTATTCACTACTATTTTCCTTCGTGTCTCTAGGCACACTAGTTTCCTTTTATTTTCACCCAGTATGAAAATCCATCTCCAAGGCACAGAAACCACCTAAAACAAAGTTATCCATCACAGTGAATATCAAATGTGTGTTTTAAAATCAAAAGTCACACTGCTGTTGCATGGTAATGTAGTGCAAACATGATGTTCACTTTGATGGATTACCTGATTCAAACAAGTCTCAAGTCTCTGCAAGCTGATGGTGTACTACTGTACAGAATCGAACGAAGTCAATGGCTGAAAGTCAGGAAGGATAAAGTCCTCCTCATGTGCTCTTGGATAAGTGACAGTAAACATATGTGTGTTTTATGTGTGTGTTATGTGTGTGTTTTATATGTGTTTATATGTTTTATATGTGTTTGAATGCCACCTATCTAGTCATACAGTAGTATTGGGTTATTGTCATATCAGGATAACAAATGTTAGTTTTTGAGAATTTGGGACTTCATCACCAAATGAGGCTGGATTATCAAAGAGGGTGAGTGCTTAAATACCCCAGAAGCCCTCAAAGATCACATTGCTACGTCTCAACTGGTTTTACGGCACTGTTTGATTAGTTTGGGGATACATTAAATCACAGCTTACATGATAAAGGCCTGAAAGCTACATGTTTCTGTATCGGCAATGCATGAAATAACTGTATAATGTGCAAGGGCTGCTCATAGTGACAAACCCACAGATAATCTCAACAGACCAGATCTGTCAGCACCAAACAGGAGACGACAATTGGCAACTATCTGGTGAACCTACTGAAGCAGCATATTTGGCAGTTAAGTCGAATATTTCCTCAGGGAGTTAATGAAGGCTAAGACAGAGCTAAAGGAGAATTGAATATTGCTTGTCCAGAAACATGATTTCAAATGAATGCAGATGTTTTTCTCTCTCTGCTGGTATGAAAATAAGCAACAACTAGTAATAACTTTATGAGATAATTTTATTTCAGTGATGGTTACAGCTTGTTACTGTGCCCTCAAATGACAAAAATCAGTGTGCAGATTTAAAGGTGTGTTGTGTATTATCTAATATACGGGTCTTGGTGGGTCTTTGTAAAACCTAGTTTTAAGACCATCACTACCAGTTTTGTGCTTATATGTTGCATATTTCTAATTAATGGATTTAATCAGTAATCACACAGCAAGTCTGGGGACTTGTAATGTCAGCGTAAACTGTTGACTGTCCGGACGTGAAAGTGAAACCGGCACTGCGTGCTGCCAAAAAGGCTTACCAGGCGGGCTGTCGCTCCCAGAAACGGATGTCTTCTTTCGGTGTGTATTCGAAGACTCTAATGGTCTAAACACCAGACTGAGCAAATCACACAACATCGTAAGAACACTATATTTGTTCAGTGCCTTTAAGTATATTCCTATTAACATTTATCATGAACTGTTCGGTTCGTTCAACATCATGTTTTCTTCTCCGCCAGTTCCGCACAACCAGCTCGATCTGTCTGTCGGAGGGAGAGGACTTGAAGAACATGGTTTTGCTAACTGTGAAGATCTCCATCGGCTACTCGCCGATTTCACGCCGGCATCAACGTCTGCGCATCTCACACCAATCGATGAAACGCACTCGCTGTGCCACAATAGGTTTTCGCGCGATCGCTGCTCACCTTGTCTGCGTTCGCTTCGTTTGTTGTCGTCATTCTCTACTGCCTGTTTCTCTGCCGGGCCGAAGTGTTGACACTTCGACTGCCTGCGATGGTCAGACAACGCGGCGAGATATCGCGGCCGCTGACATAATTCCTCGTGATCAATCCTCGCTTCTCTCCTCTTCTCTCTGTTCCTCCTTTCTCTTTGTCATTCACTTTCTGTACGGCATTTTCGACTGGCTGTGCCACCGAAACTGTTGCATGTCGTGTGGTGCTGCCTGGGTTGCCAGAATGAGAATGAGAAGAAAGATACAGGGAAGTGTGAGGAGGGAGGCTAAAAGCTGACAATAAAACCTCCTCCACTGGTGGTCAGGTCGTGGATTGTTTAGATGTGGACCTTTGACCGCCTCAGGGTTCCGGCAAACAGACGAGACAGTCTGCCGCAGGCGGTCGGTCAGTGTTTGTGCTGCGGGCGCGCGGTGAGCAAAGTCTCGTGACGAAGGTACACGCGATATCGGGAATACGTGTGCTAATGACGGCTGAAACCGTCGTGCTGGCCGTTCGTCGGTTTTCTGGACTGTGACGGCCTGCGCTGCCGCCAACCGTGCTCTGGTGGTATGTGTGGAAACGGCGTGTTTTACGGACGTGTTATTGAAGAACGCCGGTTGGCTCGGGTTGTTGCGCGACGTCAGGGCGTATCTTCTCCTCGAAACAGTTCATTTTGCTGGTCGAACTGGTCGGAAAATAAACTTTCCTCGCTGGTTGGCGACCGGTCCACCATCGCGAGATGCCCAAATAATTCTGTCAGTGAACTGTTCTTGCAATTCTTCGTAAATACAGTACTACGACATAATTAAACGATGTCAACAACAACTAACAACTCGTAACTTCC
>BRZM01004687.1:30206-41205 GCA_033238685.1 Lates japonicus
GCACATGTATTGCTAAACAACAAATGCAAGAAACTGGGCTGTTGCTAGAATTTTAGAAATCAAACAAAAAGAAAAAAAAAAAAAAATCTAATTTTCAGTTCAACTATTAAACATGTTTTCAGCAAATTTATCTCCCAGCACAACTGTCTTAAACGTTGTCTCAAAGTCCCACAATGCCAGGAATATTACACACTAGTGAAAAAAATATTTTTGTATTTTAATTATGTTTTTAGCTGACAAATAATTTTGGGAATTCACTAAAACAAGCAAACACAATCCAACCTTAAAACTAATTTCTGTGTAAATGTAGAATGAACTCTCCCAAACCCTGGTGACAGGGACAGGGGATGGTGGTGTAAGAGAAACAGATCATTGTAAATGAATGCTCTCTTGCAAACTATTATACTACATTTGTTAATGCTAGTTTTAAAAAAATTCTCAAACTTAAACAATCATATAGGTCACTGATTTGTATTCTGACATGACCCATAGGAGCATACCAGTGGCAGAGATCTGCCTCATAATAACAATACATAAACACACGGTTATACTAGAACAGTTATGGCTTGGTTAGGTTTAGCACAAAACTACTTGGTACAGTTTAGGAAAAGGACCTTTGAGCGGCTACCATGGTTACAATAATATACCCATGGTTACAATTGTGAACAGTTTTCATCGATAAAAACAACGCCGACTTAAGGTTTCTGGAAACGAACAGCGCTTCCTGTGAGAAAGTCCTGAGTTTTGTTGACCATTCGATCCACCCCCAACCCTCCTAACACAGACTTTATCCCTCTGTATTCTATGTCACCTGTGTTCCTCCTTTGCTCCCGTTATAATTACTTACACCCGCTTAGAGGACAATAAAACATAACTATGAGTCATATTGTTGCTTGCACAGACGACCTATGGGCTCGTTTTTACAGGAGGACAGCATCGTAAAACACACAACAAACAACAGGCTAGGAGATCACATTAAAGTGAATGATGTTGCATTCTTCAGTGCAAAATTTCTTGTGCTGTGGGGACACTGCAACAAAGAAGAAACAATCAAGGTGCAGCAGAAGAAGGTTAAACAGCCTTTTGCGTCATTAGCTTCTGTTTACAAAGATCAGCTTAAATACTTAGGAATACTGAAGATAATTTGGCCTTGGTCCTCCTAAGGGAACAAATGCTCCCTAATCACCAAAAAACCTCTGATGTCAGTCAACTGATGTCACTCTACTGCAACAATCTGCCACCTCTTAACACTAGCAGCATATTGAAACAGCAGATTGATTGACATATTAATCACTATTGGTGATATAACTGACCTCCTTTTGGGTATGGAGAGTGAGGTGATGTGATAGTGTGTGTGTGTGTATGTGTATATGGGTGTCAAATTTTAAATTTTTCATTGTGTGTGTGGATTCTTCTCTGATGCAGCACCATCCGTTTCAACCATATCTGACTTGAAACAAGAGTACAAGTCACCAAAATCCTTCACCCTTAAAAACACACCATAAAATACGCAACACAGTGCCCCAGCCAGTCTGTCTCTGTCTGTCTTCAGCCACATGACAACAAGCATTTTCTCATCAATTCAGGTGAGAAGATGTAGAAAGAAAGAAGCAAACAGACACACACACACACACACACCAGCAGAACAACAGGCCCACACACATGAACAAATGGGCAAAAAGACTGAAAGGTAAGAAAAACACATGCGCACCTCCTGGGCTGACAAGTACAATCTGAGTACAAACTGTGACTTTTTCCTGGCAGAGCTAAAATCTTCCCTGTGATAACTTCTCATTCTTTTCTCTGCCATTCCTCCTCCACACTTCCTCATTTCATCATACACTGATCAGCCACTGACAGGTGAATAACTTTGATTATCTTGTTACAATGGTGCCTATCAAGGGATGGGCTATATTGAGCAACAGGCAAGCACTCAGTTCTTAAAGTTGATACATTGGAAGCAGGAGCATTTGGGCAAGTGTAAGGATCTGAGCGACTCTGACAGGGGTCAAATTGTGATGGCTAGATGACTGGGTCAGAGCATCTCCAAAATGGCTGGTCTTGTGGCGTGCTCCTGGTGTGGCTGGTACCAATCAAAGGTGGTCCAAGGAAGGACAGCTGGTGAACTGAAGACAGGGCCATGGATGCCAAAGGCTCACTGATGCAAATGGGGAGGAAAGGCTGGCCCATGTGGCCTTGTCCCACAGAGGAGCTGCTGAAGCACAAAATTTCTAAAAATGCTGGCTATGATAGAAAGCTGTCAGAACACACAGTGCATCACAGCTTGCTGCATATGCTGTGTGGCCACAGACCGGTCAGAGGGTCCATGCTGACCCCTGTCTACTACCCAAAGTGCAAAAGGACACATGAGCGTCAGAATGTCAGAATGACTCATGTCTTCTTTCACATTATGTGGATGGGTGGGTGCATGTGCGTCATTTACCTGGGGAAGAGAATGGCACCAGGATGCACTATGGAAAAAGGGCAAGCCAGCTGAGGCAGTATGACACTCTGGGCAAGGTTCTGCTGGGAAACCTTGGGTAATGGCATTCATGTGGATTTGACTTTGACACGTATCACGTATCACCAACCAAACATTGTTGTAGAGCCTGTGCCTTGCAACTTCCAGGACTGATAAGGATCTGCTGCTAATGCCTTGGTGCTTGATACCACTGGACACTCTCAGGGGTCTTGTGGAGTCCAGTTCTCAACGGGTCTCAGATGGTTGTGGCAGCACAAGAGGGACTTATATGGTATTAGGCAGGTATTCGTGTTGCGGCAGATCAGCGCAACAGTGGGTAAAGGTGTTAACCATGAAATCATGCAAAGTGGCACTTGTGAATGTGAATATCCTTCCCCTGTCAGCTTCAATTTCTGCCAGAGGGAAGAGTCTAGTATATTGTCTTGGTTAGGAAGGATGTCTTTCCTATCATGGCTCCACTTTGGGATTCATTGAGAAAAAAACAGCTGTATTTTTTAATATTAATTTTTGGCTTGTGAAGTTTTTAAGTTGAATGGTGTCTCTGTGCTGACCACTCACTGAAATGCATTAGTACATTAACCATTTCACCTCTTTTGAAAAATGCTTGAAAGTATCACTCTTCAGCGTGCTTGACCATTTCCCCTGTCGTGTGGTGTATTTGAATTGATTGCACAAGCCCACTTGTGCCTGTCTCTCTGTGTGTATCCGTCTCTCCCTTCCTTTTTCTTTGCTTTAGGCTCCTCCTTACGTCAGCAGTGCCAGCACTCAGCAAGCTGGCGCTTCACCTCTCCCTCTCAGCTCCTCTCATATAACCTGGGACAGCCTTTGAACACTTAGCCTTGGGTAACCTCCCTCTCTAATGAAGGGCGCTCTGCAACCTGCTTATTAACACCGTGCTAGCGCAGCAGATGGGACTTCTAATCAATCTGGTTCATTTTCACTGTTATTGAGAAGCGAGATACAACATCTGGCCTGTTGGTGTTCGTTCTGCACAGCTGGTTAACACATATGCAGCATGTTGATCTGCTGAGTCGGTGCTCACAATCAATGGGGGATAATCTGATTGCAGTTTTGATGGTGCTGCAGATTAGACCAAAAGTGATTAAGTGATAACTAACTGATTAGCTTGTTAGGATGTTTGGACATACATGCACACATACAAACACTATGATTTCAATGTGTCTCCAGGATACATATTGAAAATATATTGTCTTTTGCTTGTGCTCTTAATCTTTAACATCTTTAACATCTCTGTTGCATTATCTGGTTACATTTCATACCCAGCATACACACTAATTTCGCTGACATTTACACATGCAGACTATTCCTTCCCATGCTCTACTGCATCTTCCTCATTTCTACTGCTCAGTATTTCAAGACTGCTCGAGCCCATGTGGGATCTGAGTGCCCAGTGGGTGACTTCCCCTTGCAGGCTTCAAAGGAGGGAAACGCCATGGCGCTCTTGCATCACAAGGAGGCTGCCTCTGCATAGTTGGGATGTCAATTGGAGACTGAAGAGAGAAAATTATGTAGCCACACATTTCACCACTACTTTGGAAACAAGAGGAGGTGAGGTGAGAAAGAGAAGAATGATTTGGATGCCAATATTTTTAATCAAGTGGCAAATAGGTAATATTTTATTTTAACATTAACATTTATGATCAGTAAACATTAGAGTCTTCCAAAATTAAAAGCCGCTCTAGTAGCCCTCTGAGGCAGTAACATTAACTGCCTACCTGGAAAACTAGTGAAAGACATGAATAAACTGATAAATAAATAAATAAAAATGAGAGTTCTCTAAGGAAACACCTTCCACTTGCTATTTTTACATATTGGGAGTGGTTTGAGAAGCTTTTATGGATCTTTTTCACCTTGAAAACATGGTAGAAACTGTATTTGACATAAATTGAAGCTGAAGACAGGTGCAATTCTTTAATGGAGGAAACAAACATTTAATGGTCACTTCTCAAGCTTACAGGGGGTCAGAACTCGATAGTAACAAGATGTATTTTGGGTTCAGCATCACTTAAGGCTAAGAACTAAGGAACTTTGCCAACATAAAATCAATGAGCCCCTGACAAAGTTAGTATGGTAATGAGATTGTTGCAAGAACTGGTAGTGTGAATGTCACCGTCCAAAAATAGTTAACAGTTGTGGCAAGCAGTAGGCTTAACACATAACAGCATCACACAAGAAAACGCAGCCATTTTATTAATTTCAATAAATATTCATGTTCATCTCTGCATTGGCTGCAGAGATGATGGTTACAGAGGTCTCTAGCAAAGAAACAGTGTTAATCCTGACAAATTGTTTGCTGCAATGCAATGTGTCATCAGTTGGCGTGCTGTGCTGTGTTGGCCAATCCAATTTGTGCACACACACATTCCTGGTAGTTTACCCTTTAATGTGAAGATGTTATTAACTTTACCTTGTTTACCTCTCAATTGTGTGAAAGACTACAATAAAATGTAATGGAGTTGGCAGAGATGTCACAAAGTTCAGCATCTTGTCAGAAAAATGATTAGAACTTGGGAGAACAGGTGCAGTGCTGTGCAGCGGGAGGATACCACAAATGGAGAAACTTTGCTCTGTGTTTGTTTACTGGTGGTGGAATCAATGTCCATTAAAAAACATCAGAACTGGAAATAACATGGAGAACCATCCACTATTGCACAGGCTCAAAACTAAACAGTGTATATGGGGGTGTGTGCTTGTGTGAGAGAGAGCGAGACAGCGACTCCACAAGGATATACCACTTGTAATAACACCCACCCACTAACAGTCACGCATACATGAATGCACAGACATCAATCCACCACCATTAATTGTCAGCTTCAACAACTTCTAAGCTAAAGTTAAAGTTTAGGAGAGCAGCTCTGGCTTACCTTGCTTACAAAAGCAAAGCAAAAAGTTTTGTATTCCCAAACCCCTCCACTTTCGTGTGTCTCTGCCTGATGCAAATTGACAGATGGAAGGAATGAATGAAATAAATAACCTCACAAACAAAGTAGAGGGAGGACGTGAAACAACCAGAGGACAAAGAAAGTGAAAGCGAGAGTGAGGTGAAAGAGCAGAAAAGCATCTTACATCAAAGATCTTTCATCATCTCTTGGGGTGATAGGCAGCAGAAGAAAACAAGGTATATCTCCCCCGCAATCTCACTCTCGTTTTCTCTCTGCAGCTTATTTGGTCTCTTTTCTTCTTGCCTTTCTCTCCATTAGAACGCAGCTGTGGGAGTTGTTGCCTCAAGTCATACCCCAGGATTTAGAAAGTCTTTAGAGATCTGTCACCTAACCCTTCTAACTTCAAACAAGAGATGGAGGAATGAGATAGAGAAGGTAGGAGAATAAAGAGAGATGAAGTGATCTGAGATCGGAAGGTGGCAGGGGCAGAGAGATGACAGTGAGGGAAAAGAAAGAGAGGGAGGAAAAGAGAGAGGGAGGAGGGGAAAATAAATTATATCAGAAAAGACTTTCAGAAGAAAGTGGGAGAGGAAGGAAAAGTGAGGAAAACTTAAAGCTGAAACCTTTATTTCACTGCATAGAATTCAAGAAACTCTTAGAAACAAAATCAGTGGAGAAAAGACAGACATTCTGGAAATATGCTTATTTGCTTTTTTGCCATGAGTTTAGAGTGATAACACTCTCAAGTCTGTGCCCTACATACAAAGCTAGCAACACTAGATGGTTAGCTAGGCTTAGCTAAAGACTGGGAGAAGGGGGAAAACAGCTAGTCTGGCTCTGTCCAAAGGTTAAAAAATCTGCCTGTTAGCACCTTTAAAGCTTATAACCTACTGTTAATAACAGTTAACAGTAAACAAGACTACACATTAATTAGCGAGTTTGCCTAATTAGTGATTTTCTTGCAAGATTTGGTGACTTTTAAAACCAAAAATATGCTTGCATCAGAAACTTTTTGGGCGGTCACTAATATTTCTCTGATGAATGTAATGGCAATGTGGATGTGGATGGTGGACTGAATGTGTTCCTGCAGAGTGGGGTAGGGCAGCTACATGTTCAGTTCACCAATCAGCAGCAAGAAAGAAGTGTTTTAGTGTCTGCACTGCAAGTCTCCAAGTAGGACTCTGTATACCCCTTATCATCCCTTTTGACCTCATCCCAAAAATGCTTTGTGGTGCCCCTACCACATCATGCTACTTCCACTTTAACTTATGAGAGAGAATGGTCAGAAATGGTTGCTTGGCTACAACAGAACAGTCAGTAAAAGATTAAACATGTGTTGCTGTTATTTTTATGGTTAGGACAGCCTCGATAGATGACCTTAAGGACCCAGTATGCTTCAAACTAAATGCTTGTCAGATCATTGCTTTACACCCACTATTCCAATATCAAAATGGGGGTGTCTGCATCTGACAATATTTTTAACTTTTTGAGACCAACAACCCAATACAAAGTCATCAATGAAGTGCACCACCATGAATGCCTATGAGAACAGATTGTCCAAGAGTGTTAATTTTTATTCCCATATTTATAATTCATCACTTCTTTTTATAACAGCAGGATTTTTATCCTGTCTTTGAGTGAGGCCATTCAAAACAGGTATAACCATTTTGCCTTTACACAAGGCCAGATTTCATACAAATTTGTACATGTCAAGAACTCTGGCTTTGCTTGCCTGAGAGTACTGGCAAAATGCAATGTATCTAAAATAATCAGTTTTGAGTTGAAATAACATTGGTTTCATAGTAGGTTATATATTGCATTAGATTGCACAGTTGTCTGAAAGACAGCAAAAAAAGCCTATAAACACATGGTTATTTTTAGCTTCTAGTATGGGCATGGGGAGCAGGACTGAGGAGAAAGAGGGAAGGGTGGGAGAAAGAGGAAGTAAAAGAGGTGGAGGCAGGGGGTTGAGGGGGGAGGAGGGCCTATAGGGTCTGCTGGAGGAAGGATCCACAACAGAGATTGATGAGCATTGGAAACAAGGTGACTTTAAGGAGGGGTGGGGAGGAAAAGTGAAGGCAGAGGTGTAAAACGAAGGTATTGGTTGGGAGGGATTGGATGGTGGGGTACCAAATGAACCTGGAAACGATCACATGATAACAAAAGAGATACGATGTGGAACATCACTTTAACAATGGGTTTTGTGCCGTTCAAGTCAGTTGATGACTTTAATGAAACTGTCAGCAGTCAGGCGTAGTGATGCTAACCTTCATATCTTGACAATACATCTATGCAGAATCTAGCCATGAAAAATGATTAGTTTGGCTGTCACCTCCAGAGAGTGTGTTCTCTCTAGCTGTATGATTTTCTCCAGGTGCTCTAGTTTCACTGCCCCCACAAAAGATATGAATAGTATGTAGTACAAATAGTCTTGCCATTGTCCTTGACCGAGGCACTGACCTTGGACCAGATTTAAATCAGTCTGAAAGGATCAGTTGTTTGGTTTATAAAAATCTAAACTATTATTGTTGTAAATTGTTGTCTAAAAGCTCAATGATTATCAGTATCATTAAAACAAAAGCTCTCATGCAGGCCCATTTGTTTTGCCTCAGAAATACTTTGTCTGCAGATTCATTAGCAAAAGTAGTGTTTGCTAACACATAATTGCCATAAATCATCGTCAGGTTTGTGTCAACATGGAAACCATTATCATGTCAATTGTCGTAAGCATCCAAAATTAGGTGTCTAAGAGGCTATAATTACAAAAATAGAAGAAACAATTAAAAGAGAGTGATAGCGGAGGAATAGGTTCTGGTACACGTGTGTGTACGCATCTGTCTATACAGGATGTCCTGAGTGTGTTTCTGTGTGTGTGCGTGTGTGTGTATGGGAGAAGTACTTGAAGGTGACTATGAATTACCGGCTGGCAAAAGTGACTAATTAGAATGGCAATTATACAGCCGCTCCCGGCAGAGACTGGGAGTCAACAGCCAAATGACCTCTTCACAAGCTCATAATGGGCCACAGGCATGCGTGCATACACCACACACACACACACACGCGCATACACACATAGACACGCATACACACACACACAAATCCACTGCGGTTTTAGGCTGCATGGCCATTTTACTGAGACTGATCATTGACTTTCTTACCTTGCTGGTTTACTAGAGCAACAGATTGGTTGGAGTGGAGAAAACACTGTGTAATATTACAAAATTGAGGCATCCTGCTGATTCAGTGGTCAGTGGTACGCCACAGTACCAAGAGTATACAGCGTGCAGTGTCCTGGGTTTGAATTGATTCCTGGAACATCTACTGTAAATATCTTTAAGCCTGTGATATTGTTTGTGTCGAAGAGAGAACAAAACTAGTTTCCTCGTTCTTGGTCCATTCAGGCATCATTTACTACAAAGTTGTAAACATGAAGATCACATGGATTGATGGTAGCTTTTCATTGGACTAACTCTGGTGACCCACTTATCTCCTTTCGTGCTTCTCATACTGTACTATGTCCTTAGGAATGTATTTTCTTTATATAGTGATCTGAGAGGTCCTTCAGAAACAGCTGGAGTCAAATTCCTAGCTGACATTGTCAGAGAGGTGGACCCTGGACAGATCACCAGTCTCACCGGGCGGCACATAGAAACAGCAAACATTCACCTACAACTTAAAGAAGTCACCCTTAACCCTAACCTGCATGTCTTTGGCCTGTGGGAGGAAGCGGGTGCCTGGGGAGAACCCACACAGGCTGGGAGAACTGGCACAAACCAGGTGAACCAAGTTCAAACAGAACTTTCTTGCTGTGAAGTTACCGATAACTACTGCACCACTGTGCCGCCCTGACACCAATTTTGAGTTGATGTGAGAAAAAAAAAAAAGTTTTAAGTTATCGTGCCAACAAAAGCCCTTGCCTTTTTTTTGTCTCTCATGCACCTTGAAATCACACACTTTGGCACACCGTCATTAATACAGCAAATCAGGTTGTGGAAGAACATTTGTTAGCTTCAATTAAAATTCATAACAAAACTTCATATACTAACTCATCATTCTCAAATCTCAGTGTATCTAATCAGTTCTCAGTACCATGGTCTCTGGGTTAAAACAACATTTAAGAGGTCAAACAGAAAAGTTTGGTTTTCCTTTCAATTTTGTATTTTTTACAATAACACACAGTTTTTAGTCATTATTCTAAATGGAATGCTTTGACTCCAAACTTTGGTTAAGTTATCTTTGAATGCATGGTATTTTTGTTTGCCTCGTGAACTTTTTTGACCACCTAATGATGATTATTTCAAGTCCTCAGTATGGCTAATTTGCTGTAAATCACCAGAATATTAACACATTTTCTGCACAATCTAGAGCAAAATACTGTGTGAGTTAAAAGGGACAGGTGCATGCAGTGTTGTGAAAACAACATAGACAGACAGACACTGTCCAAGGATATCATTATCTCTGATGTCCATTGCAAATAAACATCCATAAAATCATGCATAGAGTCAGAAAGATGCGCTCATACTGCGCTCCAGAACCCACCTGAGAATCATCATGTTTTAAGTTATCGCTGATATCAGTTACTTTGATTAGTATCAATTATGAATTACTTTAGTCAGTATCAAAGGTATCCAGTGATACTTGCCAATTTGCCAAAATATAAAGCCATCAGACTTTGAAAATCTCTTGGTCACAACAACCTGAATGCGTAGGTGTTCACTGCACATGTGTGTAACATGCTCATGTAAGTTGTGAGAGAACCCACAAGCAATTCTAATTCCCTCATTAGCATCACCGGACTCAGGAGAGGGTGTTAACAATTTGTGGAACAGGGTTAATTATCTACCAAGTGCTCTAATTTACCTTGCATCTCTTTCACAAATTCTTATGAGTAGAAAAAAGTCTATTGCAAACAAGACAACAAAGACAAAGTGCTGGGGCGATCAGAGGAAAGCATAAAGGTAAACAGGGTATTTAAAACCAGCAGGAGGACATTTTTCAGGCTGATAGAAACAAAAGATATTGAACACTGCACTAATGGCAGGTAGTTCAGAGTCTGCATTAATGGACAGCCTAATATCTCCCTGGTGTGGGTAACCATCTTTACCCATCTGGTTTTGTTTTTTTTAACCTCATCGTAGCCACTTTGATTCGGCCTTTCAGAATGTCTCATAGCTTTACAGTGCAACAAAAATAAATAAAGTAGAAAACCTTACTATAATTTAAAATGGTTGTACTCTGAATTGAAACCATTATGTGCAAGTCAATAGGGACATGCTTTTGTTTACTGCTGGATGTTATATGATGAATGGGAGCATATTAAACCAAAAACACTAAAATATAATTTTTTACTTTGTAACTGTGGTTTATGTCAGGCGCTCCAACTGCACACCATCAGTCTCTTAGCAGACATACAGTACAGTCCTCTTCCTTTAACTGTCTGTCTCCTAATATAAACACACTTTGCAGACATTTTCCTACCTAATTTCCTCATGTTAGTTTGAACACTTTTGGCCCACATAAGACTTTTTTGGTTCCAAAAGGTCCCAAAGTGTTTTAACTTTAGGTTTGTTAGCAAACAGAAAATATTCAGTTACAGAAACTGGCTTTACCTTAT
>BRZM01004691.1:0-15138 GCA_033238685.1 Lates japonicus
GAAAAAAACATGAATTAAATGCAGTTAATGAATAAGAAATGATGATTAACAGGAAAATATAACACAGTTCCTTCAAGAAAAGGAAACGAATCAAAGTTCAAGGTGTGTGGATTTTATTTGTATTTATCCTGCTCCACAGGGACGACCACAAAAAATGTGTGTGAAAGGGGCACAGGGAATCTTTAATGCATAAAAACAAAATGGCTGCCATTCATCACCACACATGCAAGCTGCACCAAGAGGAGAGAAATGGCACAGATCCTCTTCTGCACGCACTGTACACCAGAGACCGTTTCTCCCTCAAGATCCTCTGCTGCTTCGAGCTTTGCACTCCACAGGAACAGGAGTAGTGGTAGTTTTGTGTGTGTGTGTGTGTCTGTGTGTGTTGGGGTGGAGGGGGTCTCTCTCTACCATCATCTCTCAAGACTAGCGAGCGTTCACCCCACTCAGATCAACAAAACCCCAGTCGCACATTACTGTACATGTCGATTCTGCTGCAAAAACAGACTCCTGAAAACCTGTCAGAGACCCTGAAGATACGAGCAGGCTAACATTAAAAAGGGATGACCTTATTATAAGTAGGAGTGCAGGTTATTTTTTCTTTTTTTTTTTTTTTCTGGCATGTAGACAGAGAAAAAGGTGATAATGGCAGGATGATATGTTTTATTTATTCATTTTGCTGATGTCTATTTATTATTCAATAGCTCAGTGTGTTAGCTTCAAATGACATCCTAGGACTACAAGAGGCAAAATGTAAATGCACATCTACTTAGTGAGGAAATGTGTAAGGAAGAAGGAATGTGTGTGTTAATATTGCAAGATCATGCTGTGATATAAATAAGCATATGGCATATTTACTAAAACAAACACAGAAAAAGTGTAAATAAATTATAATGAGAATATTCTCCAAGATATTAGAAGTGTTTTGCCTCGTGAAACATTCCAGCTTCTACACCAACAATGGTGATTAAACTGGTTAATGAATCATTAAAGAAATGACCATGTATAGCACAGTAGTTTTGTCTCGCAATGTAAATATTATATACTGTGACCTTTGAAATTAGTTCTCACATACAGAATTATTTTTGCTTCTTTGCATTCTACTTACATTATGTTGTTCTTAAATCACAAATGAGCTAAAATTATGTGACCGTCCCGACTGCTTGTTAGCAGCAGTATTATTGAATCACCCATGTTCTGTGATCACACACCTTGGTCAGTTTTTTTTTAACACTAGTTGCTGCTAAAATCACCATGACATTATTCAGCTTCTTGCCCTTTATCACAATTAGTTCTTAATTAAAACAGAGACCAGAATTTATAGCCAACATATAAAATAATCATTTTGATACTCCTACAAACCTGCTGAGGTGTGTAGTCAGTCACACATCTCTCTTTCTTTATCTCTCTCTCTCTCTCTCAGACACACACACACACACACACACACAAAGCCCTTTGTACCGTCTTCCACACCAGCACTCCTCCAGGGGCCAATACCGTGCTCCAAAGCCCTTTAGAGGGGCAGCAAGCCGGAAAATGACCCCATGCTGTCCCCGCTCGCCTCAGCCCCGCCTGGTTACGCCCGTTTCCCAGGGACCCGCTGAGGGTCCAATGCCCCTAGGCCTCCCTCTCACGCCACACTACCTCCCAGGGCCAAACGTTAACAGGGGCTCCTTGCTGCGGACAATGGGAGCCGGGAAACGTGGGAAAGAAATGTCACAAGGCTCTCTGACAACCGAAGTTCGACCCCCTGACCTCCAGGGCTGGTCCCACTGGGCCTCTTTATGTAAACACAGGGTGTCCAAACAAAAGCAAACCCTGTGTTAATCAGATTCATAACCTGTGTGAAAAGATGTATAGAAGCCAAGGTGTGGAAAGCTTGGATTTAGACCGGTCACTGCGTAGTCACTAAAATTAAATTACCTATATGTATTTAATGTTTTTTCTTGCATTTCTATATATATATATATATTTACATTAAAAACTGCTGGTGAAAGATTTCATAATTTGGGCATTTACTCTGTTTTATTCTTTAGTTAATATTGCCATCCAGTAATAATTAAAATACATTATAGTCTTTGGTGGAGTCATTAACAGGCTGAGGACAAAGGTGGACAAGTGTCTGCTGTTTGAACTCCCCACTGCCTTGTAAACAGTCCTGGTCATTTAACCCCTGACCTTACAACAGTGTCTCCTCTCAATCCGTCCACTGCCTCTCTCCATATGGGAGATGCAGGTCAAATGAGGATATGGTCAGCCACGCTGCGCCCTCCAAGGGGTCGAGGGTTGGGGTGGGGAGTTGCCGCACTGGGTGGACACAGGCAAAGTGGTTACTGGGCAATGGCAGGGGGGCAATTTGTTATGGAGTGAGGGGTTAACGAGGGAATGATTGACACTGAGCAATGCTCAACTTAACCCCAGATGCAGTGACTTTGACTGGTTTAGCTGGGATTAATGTGCAATTCGTGAAAGTCATATTTTGGTTTGTTGCATGTTATTTTTTTAAACACTATTTTGAACCACTGGATGTTACACAATATTATGTATTGCTTCTTGATTGTAGGATACTAGAAATCATTTCTTAGATTTGGCTTTAAAAATGGCAAAAGCAAGAGCAAGAGTAACCCTATGTTATGTAAAGTATGTGTTAAATATTATGATACGGCCAAAAAACAAACAAACAAACAAAAAAAAAACAATCTAGACAAGAGATTCCTTTAAATGAGTATCATTACCACTTGAGCTCCCAGTAAACTAGGCCTTGTGTCACTTCTTCTTCACGGGTCACATAATTATAGTGATGGGCAGTGAGGCAGCTGGTCATCCTATTTACAGACAATGGGCCAAACCTGTTTGTTCAAGCCCCTTGACAAGGTCCCATTGATGACCTCATTGGTACAAGAGCACATGTGCAGGTCAGACCGCCGTGGTCACTAGAGGTCAGAGTACGCGAACCAAACACCACGACCTCATTCCCAGGAGACTCTTGCTGATGGACTCCTGCGCTAGTTAGTGGACATCATTAAGGAATTAGGCTGGACAAGTGAGGGATTAATGACCCTGGACGTGATGAGCTGCTAACCTTGCAGTCACAGTTATGACCAAAAAAAAAACAAAAAACAAAAAAACATGGCAAATCAGCAATAGTGATAGCAAATAATCAGGAGGTTATAGTCACAAATGCATGGCACTTGCGTGTGTGCAACAATAGCATCACACCAGTTGCACATGCAATGTTAATGACAACAGGAACTATCAGTGACCTTGATATACGGTTATGTCGTGGTATAGGCAAATACATTGAGTTTGAACAAAGAGAAAGAATAAGGCCAAATTGTAGTCAACACATTCCCAGTTCAACACCTGCCAACATAAAGCACCATGATAGAAAGCATTTTAGTTTAAAAAGGGGGCAGAAATATGCGTGGCAAGTCATTAACAATGCAGAACTGTGAGTGGAAAACGATAATTAACTCTCTAGATGGGGTCTTTAGAGGGACAGTCTTTGAGGATTGCATTTTCCAGTGTTGAGCACAAGGTTAACTACTGCATGGAAATAAGGGGCCAGAGGTGCAGCATTTCCTGACCATGAGCTACATCCAGGATTAGCATGTTAATATGCGTTTTGTATCCATATGAGCATTTGCATGGCAGTTTTCATATGAATTAGCACCGACTCGGTTGGGTTCTATTATCCACCCAAAAGCATCATAACCGCAGCCTCTTGCATAACAGCTTACTCGCTGCCCTTCTCCACCTTATTCCAGCCTCCTTATATTCCTCCACCTCCTCCTCTTCATCATCACCCTCATCATCACCATCATCACCACCACCATGACCGCATACGAACCTCAAACCTACATGACGGTCCTATTTATACGAGTACAGATGAGATGCTGCATTGTCCCACATCTCCTTGTAACCCCCATGATCATAACTTTGCCTGCATGGCCTGTGATCGTTTATGAGCACTTTACATGAAGATCACTCTCACAAACAGCGCCCTTCAGCCAGTAATGAAAGCCAGCCGTCAAAGCTGAGGACCAATGTCAGGTTACAAGATTCATGGCAGGGCCCGCTCATATGCAGATGACCCCAACAGTATAGAGGATCTCCAAGGGATCTAGATAGGGAACAATGTGGGATGAAGTGCTGTCCATTATCATGGGTGACATTTTGCCCTATTAGATACTCAAGAAATGGCACATGAACACCTTTCTGAACTGAATTTCAGGTTCAGACAGCCTGAGGAAAAAAGAGGGAATGGATAGTGTTGAGTGTGAAAGGTCATTCAAAAGCATCTTAATTCAACATCCTCTTAGCATTTTCCAGACAACTGAGCAAACTCCATCAACAGATGAAGATCATGAGATGTGGCTGAAAACTCTACAAAAGCGTTGTAAGAGAAGCTATTTTGTCAAAAAAAGAGAAAACAACTACTCTAGAAAACTATATTTGTTTTGAAAAATGTGCTATGATTTGCTTAGCTTAAAAATTAATTTGAGTCAATACAACATTTTTGCAAAAATTAAACCAAATAAATACATTTTCTTATACCATTTTCTGTTTGTCTAAATATACTATGATTTGGAGTTTTTTTTTTTTTTTTTTTTTTTAAGTTATTTCAAGCATTAAAACTACCCATCCAGAGTAAAATGTGTGTCCAGGATTTGATATTGGTAAACCTTTTTGAAGCCACAGGCAAACTGAAATAAGCTGAATCCCGTGACTGTGACACTCAGCCAGTAGCTGGGGTCAAGGGTTAAATGACTGTGAGGTCACAGAGTCTTGAACCTCTGTCGAGGGACCTCTCAGATCAATGAATGGGTGTTGAACATGAGCACTCATAATAGGGGATTGATTAGAGGATGGACAAGTGTCAGAGGGGTTGATTGGTGTCTGGTCAGTCTTACCAAGAATAGTGCTGCTTTCCTATCTTTATAAAAGAAAGAAAGGATCGTATAAAAGAAAACAATAAAATGTCTCCTCTGACTATTGAAAGAACAGGACTGATAAACCTACAGGCCATCCAAATTACAAAATATGTCATTTGTAATTGCTTTTTAGAACACAAAAAAGCATTTTCTGATCTGACGCTCATATCACTAAGATGACATCATCTGTTTGTGGCCTTCGAAACTTTACAAATCCATGTCATCATGGGATAAGGCTTGGTTATGTTTAAGCAAAGGTCATGGTGTAAGTTAAAATAAGTTTTTAGTCAAGGTTGAGGACACATTGTGATTTGGGTTAAAATGACTATTTGTAGAGATAAGGGGACATTCGTTGTTTGGGTTGTAATAATTACAATGATTGTGGTAAGGATTTTTAAAAATAGACAAGATGTGGTTGGAAAAGGGGAAACACACCGTGCTGAAATCCGATGTCCGATGCTCTATAATAATGTCTGCCATGCTAGAGGGCTTCATCACTTGAACGTAAACATGCTGTATGTCATTTTTGGGAACTTGCTGAAACAACTTGTTTTTCTTGGAGGACAGTGTGGAAAAAACACCACAGAAAAAAACTAACTAACTTGACATTTAATACAGAAATACCTGTTCCACTTCTTCTGCCTCCCTCAAAACCTTGACTGCCTGGTGTTGACCTGATGCTGTGACCAGACTTTGGCCCCGGCTGTGCCCAGGCAGGTACCAGCTCAGATCAGCGCCCCAGCTTTCTGGCTTGGGCCACAAATTAAAACACGTCTCCCCCTTTGCCTACTTTCATCTACTGCCAACTGTCCAGCCATGCATACCCTATGCCTCCTCACCCCTGCCTCCTCTTATCCTCTTCCTCCTCCTGCCTCTGCTTTCTCTCACATGCAGGAGACCTACAGTGGCATGCGGGGACAAACCTGAGACCTTAAAAAAAAAAAAAAAAAAGAGTCGACGAAGAAGAAAACGGGAGGGGACATTGAGGGGTGGAGATGGTGAGGAAGAAAGGAGGCGAGGAGAAAAAGAGAAACGCACATTGTACTTTTCAAATGGATGGGAAATGATTCGCTGGGATTTGCTGACAATTATACGGTGGGGTTTAATCAATTCGGACCATTCACAGCGTGGAGAGGGCTGATCCCCCAGTACAAAGGAACAGACCGTGGGAGGGCGGTACCTGAGAAAGCGCCGGCCTGGTGTAAGTAACATGAGGCAACACTCCCCTCCCCACACATTGCACCGCAGCATATGGCCCCTCTCTGAACTTATTAGCTGGCGGATTAAGGCCAATCGCAGAGACCCAAGGGCCTGTGGCTGCTTCCATCGCACCCTCCCTCGCCCCTCTTCACCCCTAGGAATGAGGCTGACTGACAAGGGGCATTGTGTTGGGCACCTAGATCGCCACACCCCTCACTTACCCTGTCATGTGGTGCAGTTTGATGAGGTTATTTGGCAAAGGGAACGGCATCTGACCATTAACCTTACAGCCACAGAACACACTGTACATACGCTTAAAAATTACTACCTCGTGCTATATCAGAACAGCTCCCTTCAAACATGTCTACATCATAATATTTCATAAGATAATTTTACCCTTTCCCCCTGACCACTATGGTAATTCTACCTGCAAATTAGCAAGCTGCTCAGCTATGGAGTGGATTAAAAGCACCTGAATGTGAACACACAGATTAGCCCTGTAGATATGAAGTCTAATTAGCATCTCATTGCAACTCGACATGCGAGCTCAACATGAGTGCAGACACGCTGAGAGAAAAGGCTCCATTGGCCAGGGGTTGATTATAGGTCCATTATGCACACAGTACTTAGTGATGGGCTGAGAGTAGGAATTAAGAGCTTGATGGCTACTGCGAGGGGACCTGGGCTGAAGTACAGGGGTGTTAGCAGTCAACAGGGTCTCGGGTCTACAGGAGGCCAAGACAGGGGGAGGCTATACAGTAGTCCCTGGCCTTCCTGAGTATTCATGGAGAGAGATTTGACAAGAGAAGAGCCCCCTATTTAAGCCCTCATTTGATCTGGCAAGCGGCAGGTGATCCTCTGCCTCTTTTTGTGTCAGACCGCAGGGGTTTGTCGACCCCTCGTGACCCTGTCTTACCTGGCGCCCTTCAGGACACCTCATTTAGAGAGGAAGAGAGGAGCTAATTCAGTCCGAGGTATCCACCCATCACGGATCTCCACCTGGCCACAGGGCTGCAGGGTCAGCTCCACACTGAGACAGCGGGGGATGCTCAAGGCCGGCTTTGCTAATCCCTTCACATACTAGGGGGTGTTGGAGGACCCAAAGGTCAGAGATGGAGCAGAGGAGCCATCTTCCAGGTTTCTTTTGGACGGGATTAGAGGCCCAGCAGGGGTGGGTCTTCAGGAGCAAGGCCTCACGCTTGGGAATCATGGAGGCATTTCTAGTAGAAGATGGGGCAGCTTTGGTCCTCTCTCCTCCTGAGACCACCTGTGACCTATGACCTCGGGAGACAGCACTCGTCTCCCCAACTTATGCTGACAAGCACAGCAACGGTGAGTTAATGGAAGCTACTGAATTGACAGTTGCAGTATTGCCTATTGTGGAAAAACTCTTCTCCGCTTTATGGTTCTCACCAAGTGAGTGTTTGTTTGTTTGCTTTCAAGAAGGAGTTCTCGTTAGGCGAGAGCCGAACACTTGATCTTTAATGAGAGGGGAAATCCTCTCCCCCTTCCCCCTGCAGGATGGTTCTCTATACCTTATCTTGAACCCCCCCGGTTTGCTTTCATGTGTGTCTCGTCATTCTGGGGCGAGTGACTGCTCCTCAGAGAGACTGTGTCTTTGAGAACCAATGATTAATGCTCTTTGAGGGTGGGAGGTGGGCGGATGGGGGAGGTGGTGGGGGAGTATGTTCACTGCACCTCGCCGACTTTACATACAAAGCAAAATACCCGCTTTTTCCTACACAAACAGTGACGCCACAGAGAAATTGCTGGTAAGAGAAACATGCACAGGCAGCCAGTAGACTTCATAGACGATATAATTCGGCATTCAAACAGTCAAATCCTCTTCTCCCAGATCTCCGGAGAAACCTACCTTGGCCCAATCAACACTTCTGCACTTTGTATCTCACCATTTCTGACACTCTCTCACCTCTGAAAACACCCCAGAAGCTCGGCCTCTCTCATCAAAAGCTTTTCTCACAACAAAATTAGCCACAGTATGGGCAAGCGAGAAAAAACTATTTGAAGGGTGAATATACCCAGTGCTAAACAAATATAGCAATAGAGATGAACATACGTGAGACAAGAAATACCATTAAACAAAAAACACTCATAGGTAATTGTGTTTGGATTGCATTTGATACATTTCCTTTACTCTTTCCTTTAATGATAATAAAAATCAGGGAACCCTTTCAGAATGAGCTTATCAGTGATCACAACACTTAATGCTCGTAATGCTCAAGAGCATTTAGCAGAGGCTATTAGATAACCATAGTGATAAAACCTAGAATAGCATCAATGCAAGGGCAACTGTTAACATTTCAGATTAGCTCCGTACTGAACCTCGGGGTTCATTTGGTTACATTTGCTTCCATTATCAACTGAATAAGCAGATCTGGCTGGCAGAGATCCATTTCTCTCCACACACTGTAGCACTCTATCTCTGTCTGAGCCCACTCAAATCACGTTAGCCAGTCAAATCAGGTTAGCTCCTCTTTAGCGTCAAACATACTTTTAATTCAAAGCATCACTTCATCGACACCAGACGTGTTGGCATGCCAGAGCCTGAGTTGTCAGTGCCTCTGCACTGATCCACATCCACCGGGGTCAGACAGATCAGGGTACTGAGCCCGCTCTGTGTGTGTGAGTGTGTGTGAGAGAGAGAGGAGGAGGTGGGGGAGGTTGGACTATGAGATATTTTAGGGTTGGATGAGAAGAGTTACTGACAATCTGGCAGTCCTTCACGCTGACATGTGTGTTTGATGGTACACACGGCCCGTCGTCGGCCTCCGTGACCCAGCGCTGTCACAGAGGGTCGAGTGTGTGACAACGTGCCGCTGTTTTGTGCCGCGGAGGGGACCGTGGTTTGTTGAGGGTGGGTTGGTGCGGGCAAGGACGAGAGTGGGGGTTGGAGCTTGGGACAGAGGTGGTGTCGAGACTGCCAGTCTCTGTGGTTATTGTAGGGCACGGAAACACACACACACACACACACACACACACACACACACTAAAGTGTTTTGCCACTATCCTGCCTCCACATTGATTTGCAGATTTACCCCAGAAAACACATAAATCAGAACAATGTAATAATTTACACAGAGAACTTCTTATTTTTGAATGAACATGCATGAGAGACAACAGATGTCATTTTGGTAGAAAAAAATACCAAATATAGAGACAGAGAGCACAATATTGGACAGTACAGATGAGACTCATCAAAATTGACAGTTCTTATTCATATGTCACTCATCATGTGCACTTTGTGATTCTTGTGGTCGTTCATTTCTCACCCACTTCAAATCCACACGAAAAGCAGCCTTGTAGGAAGAGAGCAACATTGTGTATTATCAGCAGGGTGAATGCAGAACAGCAGCTGTACTAAAAAAAACACTGTTTCATAGCTTTTCACTCCTAGGGTTTGGTGTCGACATTGTTAGAGTCCGTCTACAAACCAGGCTGGATTTATCAACAGACCCCTGCTCTTATCCTACTCGATGCACGTCCATTTCTACAAGCAAAAAAAGAGGGGGCTTCCAAAGAGCAAAGAGATGTACAAGGTGCAAATGAAAGAGAGATAGACTCTCTGTTAGAAGTAGAATTTTCTCTTTTCATGTGCCTGAGGCCACACTTGCCTCATGTAAGACTAAATAAGACTCCCTGACCATATATGAAATAAAAAAAATCACAGGGCTTAGGCTGAGCTGTGAAAAGGCTTCAAGTTGCAAGAATAAAAGCAAAACTCCTATAACTATATTTAAAAGCATATTGCACTGTGTGCTTTTTTAAAACCATATTGGAGATTTTATGATTCCTAAAGAATCTCTAATGACTTCAGTGTCTTAGACATTTTACTAATATCTAACTAATGTCTTTCTCCCACACCATTTCTGTGATTCTACAGCGGCAATTTGTTGCACGCAACACACACACCAAACAATTATGCTCTTGAAAATAAGCGAGACTTGCAGGTTGTTTGACTCATATGCATGCCAGGAGGTGGAGTCAGGTAGTCTGATTGTCTGAGGCTAATAACAGTAGAGTGGGAGGAAGAGGTGCACACAGAGGAGATGTTAAAAAGGCTATAAGGCTTACAGTGGGTGTAGGCGGATGTCTGGGTCTAAACGTGTGTGTGTGTGTGTTTGTACGAGGGCACGGTGTAAGTGTAGGCACAGTGTGGTATGCTAACCCTATTCTGATAAATGTGTGGGATGTAAGGATGGTTTGTGGAGCCCCTGAGCCAATCTGCCCAGGACCCTCACTGTAGCCTGAGGGCCTCCTCAGTGCCCTCCTCTACCTGTCTGTCTCTATTTTTTCACTCTCCCGCTATTCAAACACTCCTGGATTGTCTGAATAAAAAGGTTTCTCTTCTCGTTTTGAGTGTGTGAATTTGTCATTGTTCTGGAAGGAAATTCCACAGCTTTTTTTTAAAAAATCAACCAAATTATTCTGAAAATTGGCCATGACTTGAAATATTAATGAATAAATAAAAGTTTGTGATTTGATGTTATGTTGCTTCTATTTGACTCGATTAGCTACAGGTAAAAAAATATAATTAATCCAAATCAAATTCACACCAAACCAGCTGTTCTCGAAAAGGTAAACCTTATCAACAATCAGCCAAAAATTATCTCTAATTAGACTTTTCCAGGCTGTTATTTTTGCTGACAAGTCCATCACTAAACGTGGCCTACTTTAAGCCAAACGCATAATGCCCTCCTCTGTTGAAACTGCGAATTAGCTGCTTCGTTACAGCGCAGTACAGAGAGAAGCCTCACGACAATCACTCTGCACCAACACTGTAATAACTGTGCTGTGCATCAACAAATAGACATTACAAAATGTGTGAAATATAGATGACACAAACACTTTGTAAATGTAATTTTTTGCATTTGAACTGATGAGTGGCGTAATATACAGAGCTGGAATCAAATAAAGATTGCGCGAGGAGGAAGAAGAGAGAGTGATGCAGAATCAGTGTGTGATGGAGCTGAGCAGCAGACAGAATAAGATGGTTTTGATCAGGAGTTTCTCTGGGATAATTGTCAGGATCTGCTGTTTGGAAGATGACTGACAAAAGGAAAAATATGACAGTGGAATTTGTTGAGGAAACATGAAAATGTGTCAAACATCCGTCAAACAAAGAAATGCAATATTTATGGATTCTTGAAGAACCTCTCTCTCTCTCTCTCTCTCTTTCTCTACACAGACACACACACACACACATATTGTTAAAGTCTTCTCAGCGCCTTCTCCACAAATCATTTCCCATGTCGTCATGCGTCTCCCTAACGTTCTCTCATAAAAGGATTAACATGCAAAAAAAGGCTGTTTACATAACAATGACAAGAGTGTTTAAAAATCCACACTTCAAAACATGATTATGATAAGCATGTGAAAGTTTCAACAGACCTCAAGCACACGGGAGAGGATTTTTATTCTTTTACTGCACATAATGGCACTGATGATTGAAAGACTACGGGTGTAGTACAATGCAAAATAATATAAACAGAGAATTGGACAAAACTGCAGCAAAGGGTGTTTTTTAATACACCTTTTTTGCAGAAACTTGATTTTTTTTTAAAAGTATTATTATCAGAGTATATATAAATCCTGACACATAGTTGGTAAAAGAAGAAAAATACAATTTATTTAACCAATATCTTGGTTAAACGGATGACTTGATATATGCTATTAAACGGAAATAGAATCGTGTATTTGTACCAGTTTTATTATCCCTGCTAATCAAGCTATTGACACATAACACGCAGACATGCACTTGCACACTCAGACATACACTCATTGCTAATAGAAATAGAGAGAAAGACAGATTTTTTTGTTTTTTTCTGTTGATTAATTAGAGCTATCTGTCTGAAGACCTCCTGGTACGGTTAGACAACCTCCCCTCACATCTCTCTCACTTTCTCTAACACACACTCACTCACTCACAAACACACACTCACACACCTACTAAGAAAACAAAACCCCACTAATCATTTGAAGCCTGCGCTTTGCAGGTGGGGCCCAGTCATTATCAGGCCTCAGTGGGGTTTTGTTACCAGCTGGCATCCCCAATCAATCGCCAACAGGAGCTTTAATCAGGTCAGCCAGGCTGCTGAGGTGGGCCGGCCTCGTCCCTGGGTCTGAGCTTGACTGAGGGAGTAGCAGGTCATAGCTGTTTTGTTCCCCCTGTCTCTATTGTATCTACCCCAGCTCCTGTTTCTACTTTCTGCTGCTCTTGACGTCACGGTCGGTGGCAGCAGCTTCTAGTTTGAGCTGCTGTTGCGCAATGCTGCCTCTGATTGGTCGGCTGACACTGCCAAACAGGAAGAGAGAATGAGCTGGCTGACACACACACACACACACACACACACACACACACACACACACACACACACACACACTAAGAGACCATGGCAGTAGGGCAGATTAAAAGAAAGTAGATCAGCATCCCGCAAACACTTCCTTCCATTAGCAGTGCTAATGCTAATCTGCAGACAGGCACAAAGACATTTGTATGTGTCTATACTTGTAAGGACCTTCACTAACATAACTCATTTCCTAACACAAACCTTTATATAAAACTAAATCTGACCCTAAACTAAGTCTTAACAGCCACAACCCTTTGATGAAGTGAGGACCAGACGAAATTTATTCAGTTATTTGCTTCAGCACTTTCTAAAAATGTCCTCACTTTCAAGGTCTAAAACTTACGTAAGTCCTCTCAAAGACACACAAGAGCGTGCACACAAACACACACACACAAACACACACACACACACACACACACACGCACACACACACACTCACTGACATAATACATTCCCTCACCTTTTACCCTAACCTCAAGCATCACAACTAACCTGAACCTTAAAACCCAGTCTTTTAAAGTTGTGAACACTGGCCACAATGTCCTCACAAAGATAGAAGTACAACCACACACACACACACACAGAGACTGACAAGTGTGAATTGTTGGCAAAGGGGCAGCCGTCCAAGAACAAGTACAGACAGAGTTACTGTATGAACGACGGTTAGAGAGATCACTGACACACCCACACACACACACACACACACCTAAATCTGTGAGACTCCACGTTGTGAGTTTAGATAAAGTTAAATATTGTAAATGTGAATGATTACCTCCTGAATCATGCCACTGTCTGTGAATGAGGACAGAATAAAGGAGTTGGAGGATGGGGTTCAACTGTGCAGCTGACCCCATTGATGATCAGATAAACAGAGAACAGAAATATACTGACATATACACAAAAGTATGTAGCTGAATATCCCACAGGTATGACAGATCTGAATAAATTACTGCAGAACTATTGGTGTTAATCTGTTACTACTTTCCACTCGTCCTGTTTTGCCCCAGATTTTAGAGCCTGAGTACCTTCTGTTCTTTTTAATTCTTTTTTATTTTGTTTTTTATTTTCTTAGACACTGACTGAAACAAGCCACAGGACGATATAACAGTGGTCTGCCATATCTCATATCTGAACTGTGGTTGTGGTTAATTGTCAGTGTCCCAACCCCTAAACCTCAGGGGTGCCTCAAAATACTTGTGTACATACCTTCATACCTCAGTGTATTGTGGAATATATCATGAAATATACATCAGGCATGATATAATTATAATTAATTATATATAAGTATAACATATTGAGATTATATACCGATGTAACAATGCACGGTGACGCACCGATGACAAATATTTGAGTAACTGATATCTGCGATCAACAGCCAGTGCTGCCAATGCAAATACCCCAAAAGGACATTTGTTAAACTTCAATTGACAAATCCCACTGACATTTGTTTTGGAAAACTTAAACAAGCACCATTTCCCACAAGCCCTAGGTTTTAAAAAAGGTGGTCAAGGAGTCAAGGGGCACACTGAATTTTGTACACTAGACATTTTTAGACAGCAGAGTGTGGAACATGTCTTTAGGAAAGACTGATGAATGAAATGTTGAATGAGAAACAGAAGCTGGCATGGATATGGTCCATCTCTTTCACCTTGCCTCATATTAACAGTTGTCTGATAAAGATGAAAATATAAAACTAAATAGATAAATCCCGTGTCGTGACTGAACCTGTTATGTTGAACTGAGGCCTGCAGCAACAGAGTGGTGCAGGGATGAATCCTAAAACCCAGAAGTAGCACTCTCAGTTCCCTCGTGCCAAAGTCAGTGGGTTTTTGGTTAAATGTCTGAAATAAGGTCTGAAGTTTTAACACAAGCTCAAGACATTTTCACGTTTTATTCCACAAATAAAATACATCAGAAAATATCCCACTTGTGCTTTTATTAAGCTTTTATTTGTCTTGAAAAAGGTGGTTGCTAATAAGCAGCTAAATGAGACAACAGAGGTTATTTGTCGAGGGGAAACAGGGTGGTGCTGACTTCTGGGTTGGCCTACAAAAATGCATCATCCCTGCACCACTCTGTACACCAGGACTGCACCAGGCTTGATCAGACTGAATCTTATTTGAACCTGGTATTATTATTTTCTCATCAGTTTGTGTTTCTCTGCAATGCTGGACCTCAACTTAACACTAAACACAGAGGGTTACACTGGGAAACACATGAGGAAACACTACTTGACTTCCACACGAGTCTGGGTCTTGTTTAATTTTATCCAAGTGAACCCTTTGAGAATATATGAATTGCTTCTAATCAGGAGAAGTCAGGGTAATTCACATGTATCAAGATGGGAATCAAGATCTTTTCTTAGTTTTTTAGACGCCTGGAGAGACGAGCCACAGTTTCCTCACAGGAAGCGACACGACATGAGAGATTTCCTCAAAACTAAAACAAAATCGAATGATGGAAATATTGTCACGTTTCAAAACATTTGCAGTGAAACCGCACTGAATCAGGGGATTCTGGGTTGTTGTTTTTTCCTACCAGAACTCTCAACCAATCAGAGAGTTACCTCAGTCCCTGTGGTTCTGTATACAACCAAAAACCCTGGATGAAACCTCCATTACATCAGTGTGTGTGTG
>BRZM01004692.1:21645-34777 GCA_033238685.1 Lates japonicus
TTGATTAATTCTTGTCACATATGAATCTGTATTAACCATACATTTCAAAGATAAGTCTACAAAAATACGATCTTGTCTGTAAAAAACATTTTCAATGATATGTCATATGCTACATGAAAAAATTAATAAATAGCTTTTAAATTTCACTGAGATCTGATCTGAGATATCCTGCTAACTAATGGACTGACCAGCAAACAGGACTAGCTATAACCTTCTTAGCCAAGTCAATAGACAAATATATTATATTGTCAACCATGTTAAAAGAAATGTTGAGGAAGAAACTTATCAAGTCCTGTTATTCATGATCCAGGTAGAATACCTGATTCTGCCTGCCTATAACCCACAGTGTATTAACTGTATGGCTCTACTTTAAGTGTACTTTTAATATGCTTCTTATATTATAAAATATATATATGAATAATAAGCATCTCAAACAGCAACTCATGCAGTCTAATAGTAATCTAGTGATAATGGTAATAGATTAATCAAATAAGGAGAAGTTATTATATTATAATATATTTTAATGTTAAAAACTTTCCTTTCTCCATTGTCTTTCAATAATTTTATAAATTACGATTTATACCCTAATCTCAGTGTCGTGATATTTCTTTAATTGTTTTCAGTGTGGGCGCTGAATATGCAATTTTGTACATGGAAGTGGTGGTAGCTATTAGTTATTAGGAGAGAACAAATAGTAGATGTAACGTCTCAGCGAAATGCGGCTTACATATTCAAAACACAAATGGCCCTTATCCACTCATACTCTATGAATCCTTTGTCTGTCTTTGGTTTAAGTGTTAAGTTTTATCTATTTTATCTTATCTGTTCTAAATAAATATCAATGAAGTCTTTTTATTTGTTGGTCTGTTTCTTTTGGAAATTCCAGTAGATAGCGAAAGTAAACTGGGCTGGATAGACACTAGCTAATGATTAGAATCTGGACAAAGTCTTGCTGCGTTTTGGATCTTATGGAAACTAATCCTACATGTGTGATGAATCAAACAATGGTGTCTGCAAGATATTACTGACAGACCTATCAAAAGAAGCAAAACATCTGATATATGTATAAACAGTATTATGAATGTTACTTTTTATTGCCAGATAGGATGGTGCTTAGATCCTTCCTACTTTGGTACAATATTTTCTAACTGTGATCCATGGATGGACATCTGGCCTGTATGTCTTTAAAGGGGTAGCGGGGACTCCTATGATATTATGTCAGATGAACTATAAAAATGTACTTTTCTTGATGATCATATTATGTTTTTGAATCATGGATAGTATTTCTCATATAAAGCATACTGAACGAGAGAACTACACCTTGTTGTTGGTCTCTTTTATGCATTTGAACATCTAGGTATTTCTTGTGTTTATAAATGGCTCTGTCCCATGTACTTTCCGAGCCACCCGTCCATGAGACAGAGACCTATGTGACACTGCTGTACCCAAATCCAAGCCTGTCACGATCCTGGGCCGTGTGATGCCATGGAGTCACCATACCAGGACACACCTTACAGCAATTACATGACTACACAGGTCCCAGCGGATGAGCATTCTCAACTGCGTACCCCTTAATTAACAGCGTGTACCAGCATGGTGATAACTGCTGAGCCACATAGGAGCCAATTACATGGCATTAGAATGTATAAAATTAGACTAGCATTGATAGTGGACCTGAAAGACATGGCTTTGGCCAATAATATACTACATAATTAGAAACAGTTTTTGTTTTTTGAAGAACTAGTCCATGAGATACAGACATGTTTTTATCACAATAAACTTGTATCTTATCTTTAGTCTACATAATTTATTCATTTTAAAGGACGAATGTGAGCCAAAAGCTAAATTTTCATGGCATTTGTATACTAAATCAAAAACAAATATTAAGACTTTCCTATATATAGTTCATACAAATGGGCAAACAAGTTTATTTATATGGCACATTCAAATTGCTTTGTAATGAATTAAAACATAATAAACATAATATATATAACATAATAACATAATACTTTTGAATTTGTTTGTGAAGTGCACAGTTAAACCATGTACTTACATAAGAAATTCATAATATAATAATGATTTTGCTTACAAGACAGTATTAAATGAGTTTATTTTGTATTTATTATCCTGTATTCACATAATATTATCATGCTTTCAACATTGAGAATAGCTTATTTTCATCTAGATACTGCACCTACATTATCAATGATTGGTTTAGCCTTTCAATCAAAATAAGTCTTGAACTATTAAACCACAATATAAAGTTATTGGAACCTTGTTCTGTTGTGTTCTGGGGTGCTAGCTCACCTCCTTGACTACATGTCATTAACATTGCATTTAGATGAAGGCTAGTGCTTGAACTAGTCCATAATGATACTTGTTTTTCTTTCATTATCTAATCAGATGACAACTACTAAATATTTCCTCCCAACCAAGTTGCTAGGATGCTATCTTGACTTGGTCTCTACAAGTAATGACGACCGCCAACCAGCCCCCATCCTATAAACTCCCCATGAAACCGGCCAGGCTCAGATTCTGTCTCTATCAATGACTGCCTATGAGGGACCACTTTATCAAGGTACAATTACTTGGGTTTTAATGGGTTCTTGTGTTTAGTTTTGTCTCCTCATTTGATGATTCTACTGTGATGTTGTTCTAACTTGAACAATGGTGTGTAACCATGATGTTAAATATAAATAGCAATGTCAATTAAAAATCTTTAAAATAATGAGAACTTCCATGAACAGAGCAGAACAGGATAATGTTTGTATATCGAAACCTACATTGCAAGTATTGAACAATTGCAGTTGCGGTAAGTGAGAACTGCTGCTGGTATTACGGTATATATCTTCAAGTCAACATGTACGCATTTTTCCCATAGGAAGAAAATATGATAGGCCTGAGCCTGCTGAGAATATAGTGTGTTTAGTTATCATCATCAGCGAAATAGCTTGTCACCTGAAGATTTCCCCATAGACTGCAAGGTGGTATACTAGAACAGGCCAGATATTGAAGTTGTAATGTAGTTGTGACAGATAGACAACTGGCAAACAGTGTACTGACCAACATATATGAAAAGCCTGCTGACTGAAACATACTCACAACATAGTTATAATGCCTTGTACTTTCCAGTAGCCTTTAATTGGTCTTGTTTATGTTTTGCTTTACTGGTGCTAGAAATAATCCGGGCATCACACTTTCACAGGTGGACTAAGATTACCTAAATAATAATTGGCCCATGTAATGGATCATAGCATTCTCAACATATGGTGTATTCCCAAATTTGGACAAAGTGCTGCATTTCTGGAGCCTGATTTGAGCTTTTAGTTAAGTTGGGTCTTGTTGGCCCATTGTACATAGGTTTCTTTTAGCTTTCTTGCTTTGTCAGTTAAAAAACAAAAGCAGGTTATTCAACTTTCATAATTGAAGTTCTGGTGTAAAGACACTATTTACATGATAAGTAATTATTTCACCAATCCATACTCTTTTCGTCTGGCTCCTCATCCCGTGTCTGTCAACTGTGGAGACTGCTTGAAAGATGGCGTTTCCTGGTATGCCTGAGAATACCTCTTTCGCATCTACAACGACGTCGCGAGCTATTGAACACCCTGTGAGAGGCAGTTGGTCAGTCAAAAATTACTTTGTGTGTGTGTGGATGAATATTTATCTGTGTGTGTACTTGTTTAACAATCATACAAATTTTCTTATACTGATGCAAATTACCCGATGTGAATATAGACTAATAAAAATTGTTTGGGCTGCATGTAAAAGCCACCAGCTAAATTACCAGATTTACAATAGATTTTCTATTAAATTGTAAATACGTAGTAGTTGAAACAAATCAATGGTATTGGTGAGAAGCTAGTTATTGTTTTATTCATCTTTCTTCTCTATTTCTGCAATTATGAGGAGGAAAAGTGGTGGTTTCAGGTTTGAGTTTATTGTCTTGAGTTCTTCTGTCTCTTGTTTCTACAGGCAGATCAGCCCTCTCCTCCAAATCCTCCCAGTGCACATGTCTCTTTTGGAGTGGGTGCAAGGCTAATGGCTCTGGAGGAAAAACGAAATATTAAATGATAATTGCCTCAACTACAGGCTCCTTCTGTCTCTCTCTGTCTTATTTTAGTAAGCGAACAAGTTGACAAACAAAAGTCATCTGCTCTGGGTGTGTTGGGTGCTGGTCAATGCTGAACCTCATCATAAAACAAAGAACAGAAGAGCAGAAGAAACAACGGAAGAAAGTATCTTTGATACCTTCTTTTGAAACATTACACTTCATCACTACGCACATGGTCCTTGTTATTCCAATCAAAATTTCGAGAGAACCCCGATTTCCTTCGACATGACATGTAGGGTGAGGGGAAAGAAACAAGAAAGAAAAAAGAACACAAGACACAAAATATAGCAAATAGAAAGAAAGAAAAGAATGAAAGAAAGATAAATACAGAAAGAAAGAACAAATAAATGCACAAACACAATAGCACTTTCATCTTTTCTTCAGTGGAAGCTCTATCCAAATATGTGGAAATCCTCTGCTGGAATTTATGCTTTGAAAACAAGCGGCGAGGAGGAACAGGAGGGATTACGGCTCCCTCTCTTTCGCTGCGGGATCATAATGATGATAAAGAGTCAATTACAGTCTTACTTTAAACAGTGGTATTCACATAGCTGAGGAGACAGCCAGTCTGCTGGCTTCCCTGGCTCCTTTTTCACTCTTTCCCACTTCTAAAGACAGTGATGCACGGGGTCACTTTGTCAGCCAGTGGAGATGGGCAGTAGTGCCTTCAACAGGGAAAGGGAGAGGGGAAATTGGACAAATTCAACGCGGATATCATAGCTGGTAAAACATAAGTTTAATGGCAAAACACCATTGGCTTGAATAGTTGGCAAAACTGTCTGTTTACATCTCCTCAAAATGTTGCTTGTGCCAACATTGACTGGTATGAGTCAGTTTTCAGGCTGAGGGAAAACACCAAACTGTTTCAAGAGTCTGTGCTCCTGTTGAGAGGGATTAAACTGGTTTATGTGCTGCATCAAGCATTAATGTGGGTTATAATTTAAAATGAGAACATTTAAAGAAGGCTTTTAAAGGTGTGTCGTGTTCATTGTATTTCAGTTTGCAGAGTGCAGAGAGAGAGGATTAAAGATGGTAAATTCCAAACCTGAATGGGTGCATGAAAATCTAAGAAAATCTCATTTCTAATAATAATCATGATAATATAACATCTATGTAAAGTAAGTAGTATAGAGGAAGAAATAACATCTATGATATTAAACAAACAAAAGCATTAAATATAGCAAGTACAATCTGAAAATAAAAGGTAGGCTGAGTTTGCAGAAAACCAAAAATAATACGGCAAAACTTAAACTAAACATTAAGCTCATTATTACAGAACTGTGTCACAAAAATGCATTAATTAGAGAGAGAAAGAAAGAAAGAGAATTGCCTCACTGCATATTATTGTGGATGTGCAAGAATCTAAAAGGAAGATACAGTGTAATGCAGTAATACAGTAATTAGATAACATACATTGTGACTATTCTTTTCTGTGGCAGAAATGGCTGATCATGTGCCAGTAGAGTATTTTCAGATTTATGAACATGTTTTAACAGCCGTGCTTTACAGTTTGCACCCTTGTGGTGCCAAATCCTGCCTCTGATCTCACTGTATGTCCCATAAGCTGTTTATATAAGCATACCAACTCCAGAGTAAAGTCAATTTGCTCCACATAGGCAGTAGTTTCAGTTCTCTTTCAATATTGGAGGAACTTCAGTATTTCTCCAGCCTATAAACACATTAAACTAAAGTTTTAATATAAGATCTAAGATTCTGTAAATGTTGAATACTTAACTACCTGAAATAAAAATGGCTTACACCTACTTAGAGTCTAATCTTGACATAATTTGCCTGGCATTCTTTGTTTTTCTTACAGTTTGGTGATCCTCTTCACATGGCTGATCATAGTGGGTGTGAAATATGTAAAGCCTCATCAACATACTGATTTTATTTGACTTTCACGTGGGACACAGCTGATAAAAACACTACATTAATGTGATTCCATTGTGTTAATCACTAACACTGTAACAATCAACAACTAATTTTGCCTGGCATAATGGTGTTACAACTGCATTTTTGAATGTGGGCCATACCTAAAGCAAGAGGCCATGACTCGTAACTTTCTCAACTGGAACATTTTGCTCTCTATTTTACTAATGAGAATGAGTTTGAAAGTAACACTGGGAATTTTGTTAAATCAGTCACTATGACATGTGGACAAGACAGAAGAAAGGAACGCAGTGTAAACTTAAGGAAAAAAACACCCCCAAGATGTAATTTATTAAGACTTTATTAGGGCTGTGTGGGTTTAGTTTGATCAGATTTGATTGACATTGGCATCTCCCTGGCAACATAAGGAAACCATCCTACTGCGATCATATTCAAATATTGATGTATGCACAGAAATACATGTCATTACCTTTTTTCAGCTGAGTCTCACTATTTCAAACCAGCGAGGTGCACAGACAAAAAATGAAATGACCAAAATTATCCTAATAATATTGTGTGTTCCTGTAGTATCCCATCGTTTCTGGTAAGAAGCTGATCTTAGAGTAATACCAGCCATGTGATATGTGATAAATATTTTAATAAAATATATTCACAGATTTATCGGCTTTAATCAAATATACATTAGATAGATAGCATGTCTGAGTTACCCTTCAGTCACTATCCACATCTGACACAAAGATAAATGAGAAATTATGTCACATTACATTCACACAGCTTCTGTCTTTCATCATTGGCGTGCCTCTGTTTACCTTGCATGAATTCCCACATGCTGAAAAATCTGCACATAAGGTGAAATTGACAGACTGTGCTTCAGACTGTGTGTATGTGTATGGGCAAAGGAGATTCTTTCCTGAGAAAGTTCTTTTCCTGAACAGATATTCACAAACTGAACTGAAATTAAATTGCATTTTTGTCTCCTACAGCATAAATATCTGCTCTGTAAATCATGTATCCTGTGTTCTTTGAAAAAAAAAAAAAAAAAAAAAAGAAAAACAACGAAGAGGAGGAAGGACCTGCTTGGTTTCATGATGAGACCCCAATAGTTTTGCATGAATGTGACAGTTAGGTATCCATCGATATAGACACAGACTGTGTTTGAATACAGCCAATCAAATCTTATGTGACTGTTATAAATGGTCAGACTGAGCCAAACAGCAGCCTGCTACACAACACAAAAGACACAGTCTCTTTATAATAACCCATGTTAGCTTTACCAACAAAAGCTCCCTCTTATCTAATTTACAAACACCAACACGTCTTGCCTGCACCTAGCCTCTGAAACGAGCAATTCAGTGACCGGGGAGAAGAGTACTAGTGATTTCAGTTTCCAGGCTACATGCCAAATTAGCTGCTCAGCTGCAGCATATTAAACTACATGTATTCATACCTGCAAATGTCACTTCAGTCACTGGTGTGGTCCTTACTCCTACCATGCTACACACGCAGTCTTCTGTGTAGCATTTAGCTATGGAACATAGTTTGTTTTGTTTTTCTTGTTCCCTACATAGCCTATAACACTGGCATAATTGCAGCTGCTGTCAATCATCGCCTGTTTGGTCATTTCCTGGCACCAGATGAACGTGTTTGTGCTTATATGGGATGAGGGAGAGGGAGAGAGGCATGATTGAGCCTTTGTTTAAGGTGATTAGGCAGCACAGTGAAATTTTGGTGCTCATTTTTGCATACAGAGCATTTTTCATGGCTTTACTTGGCAAAGGCACACACACACACACACAGATTACTCCAAAATCACACTTATGTCAAGTGTGGCCTCTTTCCGTTTGCTACACCTTTTTCCATCTACTACAGATTGACATCAAAATACATCATGAGATTGAGAAAGATTACTAACAGTGTCAACTACATGAGTGTAATTATGTGACTTGTGACATCAGTGCTGTTCTTTGTGAGTGGGCTGCCCTCAGCAACTGTGTAGCTGATTGAAACACCTTTATTCATAACACATCAACAGAAATAATATGTGTTTTTCATCTACAGTCTCTGATTTGAGAGCGAAGCTGTGAGTAATTTTACACATGGATGGTACAGCAGCATGACTTATTAATTACTTTAATCTCCAGACACAGCCACACAATCAGGATCTACTAGTAGGCTAAATATTGCTCTGTGTTTTTCTAAACATTGGACTGGAAAGCTGTTACTGACAGATTCCAAGTTTAACAGTAACATGGCTGTCCTCAGGATGG
Source organism: Lates japonicus (assembly GCA_033238685.1). Taxonomy (NCBI): domain Eukaryota; kingdom Metazoa; phylum Chordata; class Actinopteri; family Centropomidae; genus Lates; species Lates japonicus. The sequence goes on from BRZM01004692.1 coordinate 29,917, forward strand.
AGTCCTGAGCTCCATCAAATCTGTCAGGGCATTTTTATTAAAAGCAAAAGTCCAAAATCAAAATCAACATATTCATCCTGTCATGTGAAAATGATTATTACAGTCAGTTTTCCATTATGCTACTTGCAGTAATGTTAATAAATATTTGCAGTTGTGGCTTATACTCACAGAGGCATATCCATATAACAAGTAACACCACAAAGTGATCCATCCTGCATTCTGCAAACAAATAAGACACGTAAGCGAGAATATTTTTGAAACAAGTTCTCACATGTGAGGTCCATCTCAGCAGAATGCAGCATGGGTCCAGTTTGCAAACCTGAAGATACCCCAGACCAGTTCTTTATCATCATTAAATCAATCCCAAATCTGACACGACCAGTTAACGTAAGACCTGACCCATAATTGAATATAGGCACAGAGCTGGTGCTGGACCATGAAAGCTAAAGCTTTGTGTTCAGGATACTGTCTGGGTACACAACAGCAAGAGGTAACAGATAATAAAAATAAATAACATACCTCCATGCATGTAGAGGCAGAAGCACCCTCTATAATTTCAGTGGATCATGTTCACTTGTTTTCCCCTCTGATCAGTACCAGCTCCATGGAATATGTGCACACTCACACCTCTCCAAAATCCTGCTTCCGGCATCCATGCTGTGCCAGCCACACAGCTGGCACAGCATGGATGCCTTCATTAATTATTTAAATCTTTTCATGAGACACTGGGATTTAATGTTATTTGACTTTGTACGTTTTTCTAAATAGTATTTTTTTTTCCATTGGATGAATAAGGACTGATATTTTGCATCTATAATTCTGTATGTGTACTGTACATGAGTAAGTGTTTTCAAATGTGCATATGAAGAGAAGCACTGCAGAGTTTTTAATTCATTTGAATGTAATTGTTTGCACCACTATAACCAGCCTTGCCAATATTCCAGTAGCTGCTACACCAACAAACATAAGCTGCCTGTTAATTCTACTTTGAGAGCATATTTGGTGCAATTTATATTCATTTTGGGGGTTTTGTGTGTTTTTTTGGAACTTGGGTTTGCTCAGGAAGACCAACTTTTTCTCTCTGTCAGAGACTACAACCATGCTCCCTCTGTTGTTGCCCAATCTCTATCTGTTGATTCTGTATTCCTCCTATTAATAGTAGGCCTCTCTTCCATGTTGTACCGAGCTGTTTTATTGTGCCTAGTTTGCGCCTGTGGTTGCCAATATTGCGAAAAAGTACTGGTTGTACCCTTTTGCGTTTGTGTGTTTACAGTTTGCGTGTGTTTGCATCTGTGTCCTATTCTAAGAAAACAGACTCCAAAAACATTATTTTACACTTCAAAAAGGGAAAACTAGATGTGATTTTAGTTGGACTTTATGAGTGTTAATGATTGACTGCAGTGATTATCTACTATCTATGAATGTGGAAACTCATTAATACAAACATGTCTCTCTGTGTGATGTCTAAACCCAGGCCCACCTGATGTGGAGCAGCCCTGTGATCCTAGTCTCCAGGCGTGGAGTCCTGAGCTCAGCCTTTATGACACTAATGTGACATCACCTTGCCCAGACACAGAGGGCTGCACCCTAACACTGAGATTCCTCCACCCCATTGTCCCACATGCACTCACTCTCTGGGTCACGTACATATCTTCCAGTAAGTACCACTCCATAATAATTATCACAAGAACTCAACATTGTTTCCACAGCACATTCAACAACAACAGAATGAAAAAAAAAAGAAAATGACAAGATTACCATCCTTCTTTTCTAAGTGATCCAATAGCAATAGAGGGTTACATTTCTAATATTTTACCTTTTTAAAGGATGTTCAGTTATAGACAAAGCAGAGTTGGTGACTGTTTAGCCTGCAACAGGTGTCAGGGCATCCAACTGCACTGTAGAGATGACTCCTGTCAGAGCCCTAGCTTATCCAGCCAAAAGTTAACAGATTCAGATTGATGGCTTTGTCTTGCAAGCTCAAGAATTTTTAAGCTTTTATCATTTCAAAGGCTGTTAGTAGCAAGCAACCAAAAAAGACAAAAAACATAATTGGAATCTACATGTATCCAGTAAACTATGAAACGCAAGTGAGCACTGAGTATTTTCTTCAGGCAGTTCTCGACCACCTTCTTTGACCTGAAACTGTGATGTAGAAATTTTAAGAGTGAGTAAGAGTTTTCTAAGTCCACATGAAAGACCTAAACAAACCATTCCTATGGTTTTCTGTGAAAAGAGTGGAACCATCTGGAAAGGGTAGAGGACTAATACTTGCAACTTTTTTAAGTACAAAATTCTAATCTTTAAGTTTCTTTTTTTGTTTAGCTAATCAGAATGTTTTTAGGACACTTGCAAATAGTCTGTACTGATTTTCTGGCTTGATCGACCAGCCATGTTGTGCTGTCTTTTAGTGTATAACACTTTGCTGCGAGTTTCTTGGCCAGAAAATACAGCCCTGCTATTCAACAAAGTTGCATTTGATACATAATAAAAGACACAGAGATGATAGCAAAAGATTTGGGGAATTGAGCAACAACATTTTCAAGATGACAGAATTAACAGATTACATGTCAATCTGTCTCTAATATCCTCTTCGAACCAGCAGCCATAGCCACTATAGAGCTTATAACAGATACGGGGAAAAGCACTCACCTTGGACCCCAGCATGTCTTCTGTGATATGCCCCTCACCTTGCGCCTCGACACCCATAATGCTGCCATCTCCGCCATAAAACTCTGCACCTTCGATGAGAAGCTGGAGATCGATGCAGCCATGTTGTCTTCAGGCCCCGGCAGCCCTCTGTGCTCTGGCTGCCAGCCTGTGCTGTACTGGATTCATCGGCAGCCACCCTTCACCGGCAAACCCCCATCACCTCAGACTCAGCAGACATTCACTGACAGGTAAATGTTGTCAGGTGTTTGTAGAGACAAAATCACCCATTTACTTACTTTCATTAGGTTTTAGTTAAGGTTACTTTGGAGGCATGTTTTTAGTGTTATTTTGCAGTACAAGCAAATTTCATTGACTTACTAATGTGGTTATAGAGACGTTCTTTGTTCATAAATCAGGCAAGGATTTGCTATGCAGGAGGTGACCACAATGCATAACGGGAATTGACAGGTGTTTTTCTGCCCAAACCACCCTAAAATACTCAGGACTCCACTTGAGGCAAGTTCTAGAGTCTGGTTTTCTCTCAGGTGTAGATGAATATTTATACGACGAATGCAGTGCCAACTACAAATGCTGGATACACACACACAAAAAAACACACACACCAGCTTGTCAGACATCAGCAGGAAAATAAGACCGACAGTTAAAAAAAAAGTTATTTAGGGCCAACATGGAGTACAAATTCCACAGCATACCTCTCTCTCTCTCTCTCTCCGTGTGTGTGTGTGTGTGTGTTCTCAGATCTGCTAATCAACAGATATCTGTCTTGTAAAAGTGTTTGGGTCTGGTTCTGTTTGAAAAGCTCAGAACACAAATGTTTCCAACATGGGGAAGCCGAGTTGTGGCTACTGATCCAAATCTGTTTCAACAAGCATATACTCAATCAAAAGCATGCTGAAGTTTCAGGGCTGAATCAGTTTGTATCCTGTCTCGTACTGTGGGGTGTCCAAATGATTACCGGAATCCAAATGTAAAGCCACAAGCCAGTTTGGTTTTTATCTCCCCAAATAGCAGCCCTTCCTGAAAATACTCTAAATCTCTCAGCTCCCGTCCCTTCTTTTACAATTTTTGCACAAAAGCTGATAAGAACCTGCCAGAATATGACAGTTGTGTCGCATGATTGCAGATCATTTGGGGCTGATTTCAAATGCTGTGGCACTCTGAATTTCTGAGAAGCTGTTGCTGTTTTACAGAGCAGGGCGGATGTTAGGTGGACAAAGCTTCAAAAACAGTTTATTTTTCAGGGAACACGTCTCCTATGTTACACAAGCTGTGTCTAAGTGCAAAAAGATGTAAGAACCGATGGGAATTAAGTTATGTGGGACTGAGGAGGGCAGAGAGGGGTTGATGTGAGGAGAAGAGAGTGTTTGAGAGCAATGAGTTTGGAAGAGAAGGGAGAAAGCAAGGGAGGGTGGGATAATGGAGGGAAGAGAGGATGAAAAAGAAGAAGTGAAAAGAGGAGTGAAAGTGGAGACAGGGAATTGGAAAAGATATAGATAAGCATTCAAAGACACAGAACAGAGGTGTGGGAGGAATAGAGTTTTGAAGAAAAGAAATGAAACTTAAACTGGGCGATAATGAAGGTGAGCGAAAGAGAGGCAAGGGGTGAGGAAAGCTAAGGGGGACAGAAGGAGACGACAGCACAGCAGAGGTGAAACAAAGTAAGCAGAAGCAGATTTTTTTTTCTTTTTTTGAATATGAACCAAATGTGAGCAGCAGAGGCCATAAACACCAGTAACTGCTTGGATCAAGTCCTTAGCCGTTTCCTCCTGCTGAACTTGCACCATGGTCAGCACAGGCTGACTGAGAATAATACACAGTGGGAAAGATGAGTGCAGACAACAAGTAGGACTGCTTAATTAATCAAAAACCTACATATGATAATGTTACTATCCAATGTGATGCTCCAGACTACTATTCTCCATAAGTGGTTTGTTAATCAGGTGTACAAACGCTGAGAAAACAAATGACCATCTTATCTTCAGTGAGGATGTACACAGTTAGGGATAGGTAATGCTTGATCAGAACTGGTTCGTAAGATGTTCTGTCAAATCAGAAGTGTTTATAGGTGTTCTGAGTGGCCACACTGGAAGGTGCAGTTAAGTGCCTGTGTCAAAGTTTGTTGTCACGTCAATATATGTTTACACTTAACCTAACCTGAACCTAACCTTAACACTAAACCCACGCATAT
>BRZM01004694.1:0-13016 GCA_033238685.1 Lates japonicus
GAGAACAGCTGACCACCTTTAACTACATTTAACCCAGGGTCTTTATCACTATGAACACACAAGCCAGGATTCATCAAACCTGAGCCTCCTGCAAACACACACACACACCAGTCTGCACACACGTCCTGTATTTTCAGATTAACGGCATACAGAGGGACTGCACTTTCCCCAATTTAGGTAATCAAAACACCTATTGCTCCCCTGCATGTATCAAAGATTGAACAGTGGAGGCAAATAAATACATATTTTCCTCTGAGGAAGGAGATAAACGTTTGTTTTGTGTGTGAGAGAGAGATAAAGAAGTCAGGTTATGAAAGCAGAGAAGAATAACAATAAAGAAAAAGATAAAATAACAGGGCGGTGAAGTTACAAGCAGGAGAAAAGAGCAGAGACAAAAATACAGTGCAGAGAACCTCTTAACAAATGGTCTTAACCTGCATCTTAAATCCAGATTGTGTCTAGACGTGATTTATCCAGATTACATTTACACCTGGAAGTAAAACGTCTCCGGTGCTCGCGCTGAAATCACTCTTTCCTTTAAAAAACAGATTCCCACCCACGTCCTTTTGTTATATTTATGCTTTGTGTACAGTGCCCATCTGAAGTTAAATTTAATGTGACCAAATGTTGTTTTGACCATCAGTGGGAGATGGCAGCTTGGGCCAAATGGATCGTCATTGAGGCTTGGTTGCATTTACACCTCAATATGTCTGCAGTGATGTATGTCTGAGCAGAGTCTGAACCTCCCAGGAGCCTAATGGTAAAACCAGATGTAAAGGGAGGTTGAATAAATTGCAAAGATTGGGAGAGAGGAGGCATTAAAAGGGACTCGAGCCATGTTTCCATCCATGTTTCAATTCTTAAAATAGGTCTTAACTGCTGGCTATGCTTGTACTTACAGCTCAATGCAATGACGTATAATCACAGTCTGTGATTATGGACACATAAGTTACAAAACAATCCAAAGCTGGTATTAATATTTTTTTTAAAAATGTTTACCTGGCTGATTGTGACATTTAAAGAATAAAGCTAGTGTTACTTTGTCTTACTGTCATCTCAACAAATCCAATGAAAACACCAGAACAAGCATTATTATTACAACTGCTCAACTCCCTGAGTAGGGCTGAGTGCTTTGGCCAAAAAATAAATTCTCAATTTATTTAAAACTTGGGGATGATTCAGTATTTTAATGGATTTTTTCTCAAGAAAACGCAATAAGACAAATACATGACCCAAGACAGTTACTGTAGCCAGCTAACATCTGTTACTTTTTGTCAGAAAATAATAGTTTTTGTTGCACATTGTATAACCTCCACCTAGACATTTTACACATTGTGCAAACATTACTCTAATATGAGTAAACTGTGCATTTGTTGGTGACTATTTTCAGCTGCGGATTGATACACAGTTGGTGCTTCAGTGAGTGTTTAGAGAAGCAGGATAATGTGTGTGATGGAATAAGATGTATCAGGCTGTGGATACACACAGACAGTACTTGTTAGTGAAATCAGTTGATTGTTGGTTTTGATCTTTTCATGGGATTTGTTGTGTAACTATCTTTGTAAGACTTGTTTTTTGTTGATCTTTACTGCTGAGAAATGTATAAATTTATACTTTTGTCTGAATACAAATAAATGTATCAACTAACTACATATAACCACAGAGGGGTGGTTTATTTTGAAAGTCATGGTCGGTATAAAAATATTCTGAAACAGAACAGAATTGTTTTCTGGGCTGTTCATGCCATTTAATGCAAATTTTAGCCAATTCCGTTCTGCTTTCCTGATTTGATTGTTACAGTTTGTAAAGGAAATACTTGGATGGAGACCCAGCTGTACGGACAGAGAGAGAGAGAGAGAGAGAGAGAGAGAGAGAGAGAGAGAGGGAGGGAGAGAGAGAGAGAGAGAGAGAGCAGAGAGAGCAGAGAGAAAAAGAGTGAAAGATGGAGATGAAAGGGTGAGAGGGCAAGGAGAAGGGAAGGGCCTGGTGTTGTTTATATTAGCTGCTTGTTAACTTGACTGTGTGGACAGGCTGCAAACAGAACGCAGGGGGAAAGAACAAGTTGTACTCTTTCTCTGTCTGCCTCCCTGGCTCCGGTTCAGTAAATGTCTCCCTCCTCTCTTTCTTCTTTTCTTTTCATCCATCTCTCTACTCTCCTCTTCTCTTGCTCTCTCTCTCTCTCTCTCTCTCTCTCTCTCTCCAGGCCAGAGCAAAGCAACGTTTTCCCCTCCTCACGCGTACTTCCCACAACACGTGCCTGTCATTATTTGTCCTTAAAGCTACAGACATCCTTTTTTTCTTCTTTTACTCATTTTCTTTTTTTTTTCTTTTTTTTTCTGGATCATCCTATGCTTCATAAGCGATTTGAAAAAAGCCACGTGCTGGCCAAGGAGGCTGATCACCGGACAGGAGAGGAGGAGAGAGGAGGAGTTGTGGGCAGGAGGGATACAAGGGGAGAGGTGTATTTTAGGGGTTCAGGATGGAGCAGCAGAGGGGACTCTGCTGCTGCTGAGAGGAGGAGGAGCAAGCAGGGAGGAGGAAGATGTCGGATGGTGGAGGCAGAGTAAGGTGCGCAGTTTGTGCAGATGGGAGCTTTAGTCTTAAAAACATTTCCTGAATCTGCTCTGGAAGCAGAAGCAATCTCGCTGTGTTGAACCTTAGCAGGTGGAGCCAGAAACAGTGTGTATCTAATTAAATGATGTTGAACTGAAGCAAGAAAAGAAAAGAAAATTAACTCAGCAACGATTTTGATCATCGAGTCATTGCCACCCAAGCAAAAAACTGTAAATATTCTCTGGTTCCAGCTTCTTAAATGTGCAGATCTGCTGCTTGTGTTTTCATATGATTCCAAAGTGAATATGTTTGAATTTTGAACTGTGGGTTGGATCAAACAAATCATCTGAAGATGTCTGCTTGGGCTCTCAAAACATGTTTGCCATATGATAGATTAAAGGATTAATAATTAGTAACCTTGGCAGCCTTGTTGCAGGCTTACTGTGATTTATGTTCTAAAATCTGGTTTCCCAGTCAACTCAAGTTATGAAATCTAGCAGAGGTGAGTAATCTATACAGCTGCAACTACTGATTATTTTCATTATTGTTTTTTTGTTTTTTTTGATTACTCATTTATCGATTGGTCTGTGGAATATCAGAAAATAATGAAAAATGCTCATTACAATTTTGTCTGGCCCAAGGTGATGCCGTCAAATTGCTTGTTTTCAGTTTATTCTGTTCAGTTTTATCATGTATCACAAAGAGCAACATTAAGTCCTTGTGAAGCCGGAACCAGAGAATATTTGCAATTTTTGCTTTAAAAAAACAAACCAAAACAAAACAAAAAAGATTATTCAGTTGTCAGCTCTAACAATGACTTACACAATTATCATTTTGAATATAAAAACGGCTGCAGAACATTTGTCTGTTGAATGACTTAACAATTAATTGACTAATAATTTCAGCTCTGTGGCCCAGGCATTGCATTTCCTCTCATATTTCCCTTGTTATGCTCCTAGTTGAGTTTGTTTGCCAAACTGACCAATACTGACTGTACTTCCCTATATTGATCTTGGTAACAGTTGGCTACCTCACATCATCATGAATGAATGACAAGAGGCTCTCTGATTCAAATCACTGTGATTCTTCGACTCCACCAATTTAGATTCAACTTGACAACTGAGCTCGTTTCTGCCTCCACAGCGGCTCTGCCTGCGAGAAGCGTTTGTATGACTAAACCTCCAATCTGTGCAGTGTGTCTGGGTTTGTGGATGTTGAGACCTTGAAGCCATAACTTTGCTGTAACGGAGAGGAGAGCAAAGCGCCAGTAAAAACAGAGGAAGCAGATAATGAGTCAGCTTTCTAGTTTGATATGAGCCGCGGTGGCCAGCTAAAGCATTACAAAAGAAATAAAAAAAACAGCTTGCAAAGGCTTTTTCAAAACACGGAAAAATGAAAATGTCTCTAGTAGTAGTAGTTGAACAGTATTATACATTATTGTAGATGTATATAAACTCCAGCGGTAGGTATGTGGGTAGGTGGGTGGGTTTGCATGGCTGGCGCAGGACAATAAAGCAAGGACTGTCACTGATGTCTGAAACAGGAAGCACTAAGCAGGTCACTTGATCACATAACAAAGTCTGTGTTTCCAAACAGATTTACACAGACCATGAAAAAATTCAACTTTCATCAAGATTTCAAGCGATTTCAATTCTAGCCTTTTCAAGAAAATCCAATGTACATAATCTGCGACAGTAATCCCAATGACTTTTGTTACAGAGATAATGACTGCTTTCACATGAGCCCAGCAGGTAGTTTGTGTTCCCAGACTTTCTTTAATTGAATGCTCACTTTGTTGGGGGGGGGGGAAACCCTGGCCTGAGAGAGAAGCTGGGGCATCGAATTAAATTTGTAAGCATTGGCCAGTCCTGGCTTCACTGACCTGACGACAGCCTCAAACCGCTTTCTTACTGGACGAAGGAGCAACCACCGAGGAAGAGAGATATTGTATGAACAGCATCCCGATGCCCTTCAGGGTCCTCAAAACCACATCAGCGCAACCATCACTTTTTGTCTTAAAATAGTTGAGATCAAACTCTTTCATCCACCAGGAGGAACACTTGGAATTTAAAAGGCTTTTTTTCTTCTTCATTCAAGTCAAGCACAAATTAGCTTGTACAATAAAATTTCCCAGCATTTTATTGGTGGATGGCCCTAACCTACCTTTCTGCTAATAAAAAGCTTTAAACATGATCTTTGTGCAGCTGAGGAAGTTCTGAGAAACCCAGCCCTGCTGGTGCAGTGATGTCTTTCCAAGGAATTTTACAACAGTGTCGGTACAGTAGACGGCAGCTGTGTGAATTGTGGGCAAGGTTCCAATTACCTGCAGCAATCGGCGCTGGCCTTTGACCGGCTTTTCTGCTGAAGTCTAGGAATTCATCACTGTGTGTAGGTGTGTTTCTGACCTGCCATTACATGCACAATGCCCACCAGCTTATTTCTGTGGTCTAACATTTGTGCCAAAACCTGGAGGAGGGGTGGGGTGGGACTTCTGTTTCTGACACATGCACCAACTCACCACTGTATAGTTGTATATTTATCCATTACGCAAAATGTCTTAACCATGCGCTCTAAATAGTAAGATGGCACCGAAAACATAACCTCCAGTATTTCACCAGATTTCCTGCTGATACTGATGCTTCACTCTGAGGCTAAATATTTCAACCCCATTACTGATATTACAGATTAGATATGGAAAAGAGAGGGAAAAAAAAAATCTCATGTGGATCACGTGAGTTATTTGACCTGACAGAGTTGTAAAAAACTCAAAGATCATCAGAGCACGTTGTGGGCTGTGAGCCAACACCCACACCAGTGTACCACACAGAGGACAGTGATGCTTTGAAGTTGTATTCTAGTGGATATTGATAAAAAGAACCTGCAAAAGACTCCAGTCCTACAGAATCTACAAAGCGGAAGTAGAGGGCATTGAAGCCACACTGTAAATATAGAATAATAACCAGTTTGTGTTTGCTAAGGCTGCACAATACCTAGGAGAAAAAAAAAAGAATCAGAACAGCAATTATCAAAATGGCAATCTGCCAGAGAAGGTACTACCATGCTGCTCTCGGGTTAAAATCTGACTTGCAAACGAGAGAATCTTAGAAACAGCAAGTCTAACTCACCTAACCATCTCTACAACTTTCTGCAGAGGGTGTTCTTCTTTTTTTTTCTTGCCAGCATTGTGCAGCCTTAGCATTTGCTACTACATGTTAAGGCCATACATGTGAGGCCTTGTCTAAAACCACTGTCTACAAAGTCAGGCTACTTCTGAACATTGAATATTGAAACCAAGATTACATTTTTCTGTCTTAGCAACACATGAATGGTAACAACCACCCAGCGGAGGATTCTGTGGGCCGTAATGATACTTCACCACATCCTCGCTTCAAAACACAAGCTTTGTTGCAGTTATTGTTGTTGTTTTGTGTTGTTATGGTAAGTTTCCATGTGGATTGTAATAGCCGGTAGCCAACGTAGAAGTCCAAAATCGTCCACCTGCCCTGTATTTATGCTATTGTGAAAATTTAGAAACCGCTTTGGACCGTTAAAAAAACAAACAAGAAAACCCTTCCCTTTGAAAGAGCCTTTTTTAAAACACACTTTGTCTCTCTGTGGTGAAACAGAGACAGGTGTGGCAGACTAACAATGTGAATCTTCTACGATGGCTACACCTGAAGGACGAAGGAGACAGAGACACAGCGCTGTCACCTGTAATAATACTCTCCTGCTGTTATGGGGCATTTCACTCTTGAGTAAGCTCCTACTCCTGAATGCAGTCAGGACCACATATACATAAAAAAAACACTAGTTCGTCTTCTACATTATAACCCTGTTATACCAGCTCTGGTGTGTGTATGTGTCTGTGTGTGAGCTGTATGTTGTGTTCAGTTCAGCAGCATTTGGCTTTTTCTGAAGTGGGAGGAAGGGGTTAATACGTGTGCAGTCTGTGTTTAGCGACCATCGCCAGCCCCGTCGTCGCTGCGGCGACAGGCTTTTCCTATGTGACCCCTCCCCGCCCGCCCCCATGTATGCAGATGTGAGAGAATCCAGGTTCGGTTCATCGGTGGTGGTGGTGTAGTAGAATTAACAGCGCCAGTAAAGGGGTTCACCATCACTTATGACACCGTGCCTGAGCTTACAGTGTTTCTAAGCAAGCCGTGTCGAGCTGGGTTGAACCAGGTCAAACTGGATTAAACCGAGCTGACCTGGACAGCGCTGGCAGAGTTGTGTGACATCCTTATCTAACATTCTTCATCTTGAAAACCAGGGCAGACACGTGTATGTGTGTTTGTGTGTTTAAGATGTGTAAAATGCGGACAACTTTGATACAGATCTGTTCTTTGTTGGTCACTCCAGAGACAGGTTTGAAGCTGTCCAAACGAAAAAAACAAAACAGAGGAAGTAGATTGGACTTCCCACCTCTATTTAAATGTCTGTTCATCAGACCTGGGTAACAGCCATAAAAATCCTTTTCACGCCTTGTTTCACCCCAATTTGTTTGATGGGTGGGGTCTTGGCTACGAAGGTGAGAAAATGTGAAGTCCTTCTTGTGGTTGACCGCACAGGCAATATTGTCTGGTCTGACTGTCATCTGGTGACTGCAAGAGGGACTTCTTTACATTTCTCACCTTTCTTGCAGCTGGGCCACCATCGAAATAAGTGAGGGGTATGGGCGTGTGTTTACAAGCTGCTGGTCTGGTTGAACGACTGAAGGTGGAAGTCCAATCTGCACTATTTTGTTTTTTCTGTTCGGACAGCTTCAGGCTATTCTGTTCATGGCTAGTCTGGCGCTGGCAACAAGCACCTGTTTCTGTTTTCAGATGAGGAAATGTGAGCAGGATATGTTTAACTCTGTCAGGTCCTTCGATTTATCAGTTTCTAGACACATCAACCCAACTGGGCTGCCGATTTCTTGAAAAGCATCGGGCGTGGTGGACGCTACTGGCGTCTGCGCCACCGATGAACGAACGGATTCTCACGTCTGCGTGAGGCGGGGGGCTGCGGGCCTGTGGGCGCGGCTGACGAGGCTGGCGTGGATGCTGACTCACTGCTCCTCGATAGTGCTTCTTCAGACTGAACACATTGCCTCACACGCAGACACATGCAAGAGCCTGGTATGTTGGGGTTATGTGAGGCGACAGTGGGCACAATGTGTGGTCCTGACTGCGTCGAAGTAACCTGGCACAGATGACCGGGTGGGCAGCTGGCTCTGTCATCGCTGATCTGCGGGCGTGGGGTGCGTGTGGTCTGCACCTGTTTCACCACAATGGCGTTTCGGCGCCTCGTAGTACAGACGTTCGTGGCTGCCGTGCAATCGTGAGCTGCGCTGGCGCAGGCAACTGGCTGGCTTTGTGTTTTGGCGGGGTCGCGGTAATCGTGCGACCCGCAGAATCTCCAGGCTGGTCGTGTTTACTAAAGACAGAAAAATGTGATCTTGATTTCAATAAATGACAATGAACGGTTCAGTGGGCCTCACATGTGTGTAACAATGTGAACTGCGCAATGCGGCGAAAAGAGAACGCCCTGCTGCTCCCAGGAGGATGAACTTACTGTTTCTGGACTATGGATTTGCAATCAGTTAACTTGAGGCTGTCAGTGGTACATGCTCTGACAGTTGCTGGTACGATGATTTTTCTTCACAGGTGACGCAACAGGCAGGCTGACCGTGTGTTTGGTGTGACTCGGCCTGCTGGCTCGCTGGGTCGGGTTCTTTGTCGGTATCACTGGTGACTTTCAGCTCTGTGTGCGCTGTTGGTGGTCAGCGGTGCGGTTTTACGCTTTCTGATAAAGTTTATCGGGCCACCTGTTTCGTGTCTGGTCTGTGACCGATGATGATTGAAATGTTTGACACTCAGTGAGCATCGTATCGTGGTGGCTGGAGTTGGGCTGATTATCCATCTTGCAGGCGCATGATTAGACGTGATGAATAGTGTGACTGCGAATGATTGTTCATGTGTCGAAATATTACCCTCCTCCATTTTAAATCGACCAGACCGCAAGCTGATTGAGCATAATAGCGGGTCAAAGGCTGCACCACGATGGTCAGCCGATCAACCAGCGTGACCGCTACGAACCAGTGCCTGATTCGGCTGCGCGGTCTGCACTGGTAATAGCAGGCATCACCAGCAGGCTGTGAACCTGACTGCTGGTCGTCGTTCGCTTTTATTGTGAAAGGCAGGTTATAATGAAATGCTGGGGCTGTTGTGCAAGCAGACAATGAAGAAGAAAAGGCGGTCTCCTGATGAGATGATTTGGTCGGCTGTTGAACGAGAGCGATCAGTTAACGGCGATGTGACGAGGACCTGAAGGCGACCGAACCGCTGTTCGCTGGCCTCAGCTACTGGGTGGTTGCTCTGGGTCGATAGCGGGTTGACGTAGATCCGGGTCGGCGGCTCGGGACGATAACTGAGCGAATGCGATGCTTATCTACTCGAGCAGAGGCGGGACTGGGCTGCGCTGCTGAGCCATCGGCGGTGTACGTACTCTGTAACAAGAATGGTGAGGCAATGAACACTGTTGAAGGCAGAACAGTAAACAGTGCGATGGTGAATTTTTTCGTGAATACTGTGTTGGGCGACACGGGCTTACGAACTTTCTTATGAAATGAGCGCAGTGCTCTGTTTCGGGCCATCGTGTTTCCGGTCACTGCTGACAATCCTGGCGTAACATCTGAGCTGCCACCCTGCCCGTACCGGCTGGGTTGCTCGTCTTGTGTGCGTTCACTGCTGCGGACATTTTCACTCGTGTTTTGAGGCACGCAGCTGTTTCGGCTGTCGTGCTGTGACCGCCGCGACTATCAGGCGGAAGCGGGCTCGTTGTCTTGGCTCTCGGGCTGTCACGGTTGCAGGGGTTATGACTCAGATATCGGCGTCACAGGCAGACGCACTGCTGGATTGGGTTTGAGGTCGGCCTGGCGGCGGGCGCCGGCGGCTCGGTGTCGGACCGAATCTGGGGCCAGACGGTCAGAAGAAGTCACGTTGGTCGAGGCTGCCCGTCGTTCGTTCGTGATGACGGTGACATTACCGGATCGCTATGAGGGTACGGTCGGTGACGGTTTGACAATGCTTTCGGCAGGGCATGGCGGGGAAGCGGAGGAGTGCGGTGGCGACTGAGGCTGGTATTGATCGATTGACGGTCGTTCGGCGAACAAATGTTCTGCGGCCGTTTTCCTGTTCAATGACAATAGTGTTAAACTTGTTAACTGAATGATATTTTTGTTTGTTTTGGTTTTGTTTTAACAGGTAAAATGGTTCGGCTACGGAGACTTAACGTTAAACTGGGCAGGTGAGCTGAGCAACGTTTGGGCGGTTCAGGTGGCATATTGATGCGTTGTTTCTGTTCCGCGAGACGGTGATCGAGACGCAGGCTGACGTGAAATGATCGTGGTCTGGTGCTGCGCGGGCTCATGACTGAGGCTCGGGTGCAGGGCGAGCCTGACAGGCTGTGAGACACGGTGTGTCGCTGTCATGTGACGAGCATCTTTTGAACCCAGGCGGACGTCTTCGGGTGTTTGTTAACCGGATGAAATTCAGGCTTGTTCGCGGAATGTAACGAGCGCGGTCTGCGTTTAAACTGGAACGAAGGTATGTTGCGATTTTTAACGGTATTGACGTTTCGATGATCGAAATAGATTGAGACCAGCCCTGTTTTCTTTTCTTCTTTCAGTTCAACGTCGACTGATCAGATACGCACTGTTCTGACTCGCCACTGGTTCAACACAGCAGTCTCTTCTTCAGGCTGGTCAGAAGTATTTGAACTAAGCCGTCTGCAACGCGCCTCCGCCATCGTTTCACTCTCTCATACTCGGCGGCGACAGGTCCTCTGCTCGCGTCAGGCTGCCTCTTCTCCTTGTCATCACCGCCTCCTCTCCTCCTGTCGATAGATCGCTTCAGCAAGCCCTTGCGTGTTTGACCGACGGTGTGGGATCGAAAAAGAAAAGGAAGAAAGGATGCTAACTGGGATGTGAACGGGCACATGTTCGCGACGAGCTGTTCTTTATCTGACTGGAGGGCGGGGAGGTGAGGATGGATGAAAGAGGAGGGAGGAGTTTGCTGAGACGGGCCGGGCAGACAGGAGAATACTGACCTTTTCACGCGTTCTGGTTGCATCACACCGATCGAGACCAACTGAAGCGGCAACCAGGCCCGCTATCGCTAACCTCTCACTGCTTCATCTCTTCCTTTCTTTTCCTCTGTCCTCTCTCTCTCTCTCTCCTCTCTCTCCTGCTCTCTCGTCGCTGGAGTCTCATCCAGCATTTCGCCTGGCTGTCAAATCGAGGCTGGGCAATTGTTGCGTTAAACCAGTGATTTGACGGAAGTGATTCTCGATTATTTCAGTGTTCAGGCACTCGAGAATGAACCATACTCTGTCGGTTGTGATTGAGATGATGCGTTGTTTGTCGTTCAGGACAGTATGCGTTCTCAGTCGACAGGCTGGAATATTTTGAAGATGGTTGCGCGACAGGTCGAGATCGAAGATGACTGATCAACGTTTCATGACAATGCTGTTCTTGACCGACGTCACGGCCTGTTCGCTGTTCCGTCGCACGTATCGCAACTGTCGCTGACAGCGTCGTCGCGATGATCGCCAGCAAATGCGGCTCATGTTGGGTGATGTTTGCGCGACGGGTGCAGACGGAGACCCGTACGGTGACAAACTGTTGTTTTCTGACGAAAGTGACGGTGTTGACTGACGGTTGTCTTGGTCGTGTGTTCGTGGCATTGGTACGCGGAAATCCGTTAAAATGCTGGATCGTCCCCAGTTTAAATGGAATTGATTTATTTTTGACCCGAAACTGCTCGACCTTCGGGGATGGCGGTGCTGACAACAATAACTGTTCTGATTTTCGTTGGTTTGTTGAATGAACGATGGTAGTAACACTAACTTGTCGTAATGCAGACATGAACCTGCGTCGTTGCGGCTGTAGTACCAGCGCCAGCAAATTGGCTGTGAATGAAGCGTAACCGGTCACTGTCCTCTCCTCTCCCAATCTTTGTTTATTCAACCTCGCCCATCTGAGATTTCGATGAGCTCTGGAAGGTTCGAACGAACGCCCATCACTGCGGGCTGCTGGCCAGTGGCTGACCAGCGCAATGACGTTGCATTGACGAAGCTGCCATCCTCACTGATGATCAAAACGGCATTGATGCGATAGTAACTTCGGTGGCACTCATACTGGCGTATAACGAAAAGAACGTGGTGAAATCTGCAAGGAAAACCGGCGGCGACGCGACGTTTACTCCAGGCCAACAATGCGTCACCAGATAAATGTCTGGTAGGCTGCGGGTCGTTCATTTGAAGGGACTATGCACTATATTTTGATGCTGCTCTTTTTCTTCACCTTTGCTGTCTTTTTCTTCGGTAACTACTCTTAACTTTCATAACCTGACTTCTTTATCTCTCTCACACACAAAACAACGTTTATCTCCTTCATCGAAACTATGTGTTTAACGCTCACGCTGTTCCAGTAACGGGCCGTGCGGGGGCAATGGTGGTGCCTGGGGCCAGCCCGGTCTCTGTGCAATCTGATGCAGGGCGTTGTTCACGGTGCTGTGGCTGTCGACAATATTTGCCGGGTTGTCGAATCTGACTTTGGCTGGTGCATGGTGATCAAGGCCGCAGGTCAAATGGTCGGCTGTTGTTTAAATCTCGCTTTGTTCTCCTCACCTCCTTTCAACTCCTCCTCTTCCATCTCGGAGACTGGTCAGCCTGTGGGTGTTCAGAGCAGGGCACAGATTCGGCATGTCAGGAAAACTCCTGGCTCAGTGGTGTTGAGGCCTGGCTCATCGACGTTGTACGTAAATAACACGAAGATAGTTAAGCAGAATGGTTCTGGTGTTGTGAACGTCGAGATGTGCTGTCACTGTGGACCAACGTATGCGATCGATAAATCATTGAGAACAGACTGCACCTGTGACCCAACTCTGCGTGATGTGGGAAAAATGTTGGGTTGTAATCTGTTCCATCAACAGCTGCCAGCCGACTGGCGCTGTTTATGTCGGGCGTGACAACGACACAGGTCATTTATTCTCGGCTCACGCTGTGCCAATGAGCTGGCAAATGTTCGTCTCTCGAGATGACTGAAATGTTGGGCGCTCCGCTGTCCTCTTGCTCGCTTACCCGGGCTGTGTTTAATACAACAAACTGCGGTCGGTTCATTTGTAATTTCCTTTCTGACCCGTCACCTGGACTAACGAAGTTTGCGGGACAAACCTGTTCTGCGCACCTGTTTGTCGATCAGCTCGCCGTGCTGATTACTGGCATGCAGAACATTGTTATGTGTGACCAAGTTCTTCAATCACGGCCAGAGAAGCGCAAGGGCCAGTCACTCCTGTTGACACGGCTCTGTCGGGCTTCGTCATTGTGCTCGGTGAACAATAGCCTGAGGCCAGCGATATCACTCGGTATCGTCGCTTTCATTATATGTTGAACCGCGACAATGTTAACAATAACTCCTCCAT
>BRZM01004694.1:31849-59221 GCA_033238685.1 Lates japonicus
ATGTTGTGCTTCACGTTCAGTTACATATTTAACCTGGTACTTATTTATTGTCCTAAGAGACCTTACAGTGATATGTGACTGGCTTTTATAATACTGGTAAATTTACTATGTTTGTTACACTGAGCTGAGTATCATGTTTGTTTTCTGTTGAAGAGCTCAGTAAACTTAATATGTATGCATATTGGAAGGTTGGTTGGCATCCTCTGGATTTAGACCTTTGTCCTGGGTAAAGATGTGAGGGCACTGTTTGTATGGTGTGTCTGTATCAGCTTTACCTGATGAACACCAAGGACCAAAATTTAGTCAATTAGTGATAGCCATTGAAGGACCAGAGTGCAAGACTCTATGTTTTCTTTCTCTCTAGCCTTGACAAGGGCAGTCCTCTAAAAGTCAATGAGTTGATGCATCAGTCGAGAAGACCAGGCTATTTTGCTAGCTGCCTCACAGTACACGCAGCCAATGCAGGTGCAGGCCATAAACTTTACAAACTAAATCCTGTCTTAAAATAGATGAACACAAACTGTGATGGTAAAGACAGGCAATGGAAAAGCCGGAGGTAGCGACTCGTTTCTGGCCCGCTCTGATACTCTCAGCTCAATGTCTAGCTGACAGGCGCTGTCAACAGCCAGCAGAACACACTCTGCGGTGCGGTGGGATTTCATAACTGAGCTATGACCAAGGTACCAGCTTTTCTTTCTCTGCAGCTGGGTGAAATCTAAGTGTTTTCCACATCCCACCGATGAAGGACAATCTGATCGTGTACCGGAGCATGGTGTGGAGCTGTCACTACATATTACTGCAGGCGTGAATGATATATTTATGAATCTGATTGTAATAAAGACATGGTAGCAAATGTTAAGTGTGTATAAAATGAAAAATATAGATGAAAAAAATGAACCAGCAGACCACAAGCATCGGTAATTAATCTGCAGATAACCCCAACATTACTGTGGTGTGAAGATGGAACTGAACTCATTTACACTTACAGTCGCCGCTCCAACAGATAAAATTCTGCGTGAGTGTGGAAAGGTATTCATTGTCAAAGCATTAGTTTGAAATTATAGTGCGGGTGGAAAAATAACATTAACATGCAGTTTCTGACATGACATCCCAGTGTGCATGTAAAAGGGTACAGTGTGGACTAGCAAATTAAACCCAGCAGGGTGTGTTAGTTTTAATTTAAAAAATGTATCATTTAAGCAAAATGGAAGCACATGATTCAATAAAAAGTGGAAACATAGTACCAAGCTAGCAAGACACTCGCCAGTGGCAATTCACTACCACCCTGTGCAGATTGCTGGGTCAGTCCCTAGTCAGTCCAGTAGTGGTGATCACACAGGAAGTAGCTGAAACGTGAGGATTTAACAGTTCAAGATGGCTGTAGCGCTTACCGGGCGCATGATGGCTCGAGCTCCCCTACTTCTGTGCACTATTTTGTGTTCTTCTATTTTATTTCTATTCTATTCTAATGGAGATTTAGGGCAGTAAAATTACTTCTATAGACAGAGGCTTGTGGCTTTGCACCTGTTTTCATCTCAGTTTGTTTTATTCAAATGGCACCTAATGACTATATTTTATCGCCTGTAACCCTGTAACCATTTTTTTTGTAGGCAAAAGCACTTAAAAGTGAAATCCTTTATGTACTGTTAGTCTATGCAGGATTACAAGTCAGGTGCCACACAGTAATTGAGACAGCATCTACCTCTGTACCTTCACACAGCCTGGATTCCTCTATAACCAAGCCTTATCTGAGATTCTCAGATTCAGTCTTACAAGATAAAGGTCCAGATTAGAGTGGTGGCGAGTCCACAGGCTCTGGGGCCGCCTTCCAGTGAATCTGTTTTGATGTTTTCTTTTTTTTAACTACCAGGGTGCCGGTGTCTTGTTGTAATGTCATAATAATGGGTTCATGATAACTACCATTGAAACAAGGTAATTTATTAAGTATTGCTTCATCTGTGTGAAATGATACTCAAATTGATACAATGACACAATCCAGGAGGTAAAGATAATGTAGTCGCCTACAACTAGAGGTAAAAATACAGGTCGAATTTTAAAGATTAAATGCTAAAGAGAGAACTCCACTTAACCTGATATACCTCAAAGAATAAATCTCATTTGAGCAGACATCAAGCCAACAGAGCAGCATCAACTCCTTGTAACTGTCCTTTCAATCCACCACAGAGCAGCAGGATGAAATGCATCGGAGTCAATGCTCTGCGTAAGTGGATGGGAAATCGACTCCATTTATTAGGATGGTGTGTGTCACAATATCGGCTGGACCAACTTGTTCAGTGTTCTTTGCTGTGCAGGTGTCAAGTGTGACCTACTGTGCAAAAATGATGACAGGCCATTTCAAAGCTGTCCACCCACCACACTCAGCCAACAAGGGTTTGGATATAAACATTATGCACTTAAACTTTCCAAATTGTACTTTTTTGGGAAATTGGATAAGTGTGTTGGCCCTGGCTACAAGCTGGAGTGGGTGGTGACAGTTTTTTTGTTTACATTTTTACATTGGTGTGTTTGGTGTCTGGGTGAAGAAACTTGGAACTACTTTAGTTTCTCTCTTTTCAACATGTCCCTCTTCAGTAGTTGTATCTGGGTGGAAGATCTTCTCTGGAGGCCCTGAGTGTGTTTCATTTTTCTCCCTGCGTGTCTCATGTAGCTTTGGGTTACGCACCTGAAACATACGACATCCTGTTAATAAACAAAGAACAGGACAGAGCTTTATGTTTCATCTTACTCTCAGGACGAAAGTAAACCTGACAGTGAGGTAATAGATGCATAAACATTGCTGGCTAAGCAGCATATATGTTATGTCAGATTCGTAGCTATGTCTCAAACATTAAAACGATTCACGTACCAACCTCTAAAACCACAGGCTTTTTTAGCCTCTTTTAGTTCATTGTTTGGCACACAGCATGAGTACAGAACACGTGCATTGATCTTTAAGTTCAAAAGAACACTGGGTCCCAAATTGAATGCCATGTTCCGATGTGGATAATAAAGTATTGATTAAGTGATCACAAACTGTGTTGTTCACTGTAGAGTGACACTGCAGTTTCTATTCCTGATTTATTTGCACAACTGCACGAGTTTAAGTTGAACAAAGTTGAACACTGAACTTAAGCTCTGGCTGGAGTTGCGAGCAAGAAAGACGTACTTGACTTTTGCATACCATGTCGGAGTACAATTGCACTCTGTTCACGTTCAGTCTCTGCCCATCAGCCTGTTTCAAGCAGCAGCAGACTATTATTAATAACATCCTTTTGAGGGACTAGCTGGTGAATAAAGTGAGCATCAACTGGGTTAAGTGCAAGATATTTTGTCTCCAGGAGATGAGGGAGATTCAACGTTGGCCAGAAAATGATGAATGATAATGTTATTGCGTCTGCATGTAAACAAGGGTGTGCTAGCACAGCAGGAAAAGGTGATTAAAGAAAACAAATGCATCAGAGGTGTTTTAGAGTTCTGCTGCTTCTGTGTAAAATTGAAATAAAAACAACATTAATAGTTAGAATTGACTCTGTACAAGTGGCTGAATCAGTATTTAGTGGTGAAATCTGGGGGAAAAAAAAAGAAAATAAGGACAGCAATATATAACATCAGGTTTTACGTGCATCCAGTAATGAGACAATCAGACGAAAAGAGTCAAGAGGCGACTTCCTGTTTCTGGATAATAAAACTGGATCATGATCTTCTTCCACTAGGACATAAACTCAGCTGAGCCCTCCTGCCTCCATGCAACCAAATTACTATCATGTACTAAGCAGTATATATGTGGATGGAGAGTATAAAGCTGGGAGATAGATAGTGTGCATGTTTATGTAAGCTGGATGGATGAGCAAGAGACCAAGCTGCGGTGGTAGTAATGTGTGCATGTAACTGTTCCTGAATTGGCAACTTATATAAGAGAAAGGGAGACAAGAGAGAGAAAGCAAGTAAAGAGGCTGAGAAATTGAACATGATAGACAGAAATAGATAAGTAAGAGGGGCGGTAGGAAGAAGAGACAGACTTGAGGCCATGACAAGAATTCAAAGATAAAAATAGAGAGCTGAAGTGCATTCCCCTGGCAGCTGTAGTTGTTTAAAGGCTAACAAGGTGTTTTATCTGCAGATAAACAGTAGAAACTGAAGGTAGATACCCATGTTAAACTAGAATATGGACAGAAAACACTGTTTACAGAGAGGAAAAGGGTGAGAGTTAGTGAAAAGGAAGCCGACCAGAGAGAGAATCCAGAATTGCATTAAAAACCAAAAATTGACACATTCATTCCAAAGGTGAGGAATTGTTATGTATGGTAGCTGCGGGTGAGCGATATTCTTTCTGAAATCAGAGCAAGTTTGTACAGTGTGTTGTCATAAGATGGCATTGGGGGCAAAAGTGTTTATAGTTGTTCCAAATGGCCACACTAGGAGGCAAGGTGAAAAGCAGAGCTGTCATAGAGGGCGAGATGTGATAATCGATTTGAATATGAGGACCCTGGCACATATTTCAGACAATGTTTCCTGGAAGGCATTCAGAGTATTTACTAGTGCCAAACCACAGCAAAGCTTTTATAGCTGTTTGGAATTGCTATTCTATATGTCAGGCTGGCTTCTGAAGCGATGATATTAATGTACAAGGCAAATAATCTTTTTCAGTTTTGTTTCAGTGCTGTAGGTTTGTCTGTTGGGAGGGTTTGATCTGCCCATCATATGCTGATGCGTAGATAACTGGAAGAGGTAGGGTAGGAAGAGAAACTGGTGGGTTGAAAGCCAGAGCATGATCCCAAACTAACAAACTGAAACTGGATCTTTGTAACTGGTTTCTCTCCATTGATAAATCAGCCAATCATGTGTCTCCAACCACCTCTGTGTGTATGTGTGGTGTGTGTGACAGCATCATGCGTGTGTGAGCCATGGTGCTAATGGGACAGGACAGATTGTGTGTGTGTGCGGTCAGGTGACCTCTGTGCATGTGTGTGCATACTTATGTGACATAAGGAGACAGAAGAGGCAAGGGCTGCTTAAGTCTGTGTTGTGAGAAAAGAAACAAGATATGGTTTATTTGTTTTACCTAAAGAATATATGTGTATAGGTGTGTGTGTGAGTGTGTGTGTGCTGGCAGTCTTACGCAGGCGCTGTTTATCTATTAGTGTGATGGATTCGATAATGGCCTATCGGCCATTCCATCCCTGTTAGAGGGCTGCAGATAAAAATAGCTGCTCAACTGGGACACAATGTGCAGAGCCTGGCTTTGATTAGGACACTCTGTGTGTGTGTGTGTGTGTGTGTGTGTGTGTGTGTGTGTGTGTGTGTGTGTGTGTGTGTATGTATAGGTGCTAAAACAACTACCTCTGCCTGGACACGACAGGGGTGAAACGATGGAGTGAGGAAGAGCAGTGATAGAAGGAGGAAATGTGGAGCAAATAACAGCTCAGTTGGACACTGTTTTTGTTTACACTAACTTTCTCCCACCCACCCAACCCCACCACATTTTGTCATACCTTCCTCTCTCTCTCTCTCTCTCTCTCTCCCTCCAGTCTCTGAATGCTCAAAACCAACAGTCTCAAGTAACTGAGCAGCCATTGCAGCCTTTTTCCTTTTTTTGTTCAACAGACTGAAGCCGACCAAACCAATGAAATTTTAAAAAATAGTGTCTTGAAACAAATGAAACATTAAATATGTCATGAAGTCTATTCGCTGGTAGAAATCTACTGTTACATTCACCAAGTATGATAAAGGCAATAAATAAATTACACCTTCTGTTCGTGAGGATGTTCTACTTGACATGACTTTCCACATAACTTGTGGGTGTTGCGCTCCCTACAGTTTTTGGTGTTTGGCGTAAAAATCAAAATCACCGTATCGGGACATTTCAAAAGCCAAGAGGTGAGATTATGCACAACTTTTAGAGGGATATTTACATTCAACTGTATAGTTTATGTTGTTGTGGTGTTTTTCAAAAAAAATCTCTACATTATTTAATTCTTCATCAAATATAACATTTATTGAACCATTTCAGAAAATTATACGTATACAGAAATTTCTGCAAAAGGCTTGAGGATTAGCTGAGTTGAGATGGAAGTGACCTGAAGTAGTTGTTTTCTTTTGGCACAAACATCCTCTGACCTTTTCTCCTCTGTCTCCTCTGTCTCATTACAGCCTCCTGCCCTTTAATTCTCTCCTTTGTCATTCTTTTTTCCTACAATTTATTCCTCATCCTCCCATCTGTACTGAAACCTAATCTCATCCACATCTGTACTTCAGTCCAGCCTCTCATTCTCTTCGCTCCATCTGTCTGTTTCCCCCGTCTCTCAGCCTGAATCTATTCATTAGGTCCTGAGCAGCTATCCGTCTCTGAATCAGCAAACAGCACTGCTCCATTTCATCTGTCCATTTAGACATACGTTAACCCACAGACACAAATCTGAGAGCGTGTGTTTGGGTTGTTCGTTTTGACATTACTTGGCACCAAAGGCATTTTTGATGGATAAGTCTGCAAAGATCACCAAGTGTCACCCTAACTTTGACAATAACATTTGAAAGCCTCAATTACCTTTGAGTATCTCTCTCTCGGACAGAAGTGAGTGAAACAAAAACAAAACAACAGCTTTGCGTTGGAGGTGGATGAGATTTCATTGTTTTCCTTCTGATAAAGAGACATGTGATGTGTGCAGTATCAATGTTTTACAAGTCTGGCAATCAGTAATGACTATTTGTCTGGATATCTTCACCAGCCTGGTAAGCTTTAACATGCCATTTTTCAAAGTGTTCAATCCGATAGCTGGAGACTGGAGTTGTGAATGTGTTTTATCACGCTGAGCATGTCAGGGAATTGACCATGCAGCCTTTCCTTAATGATATTTGAGAAATCAGCCATGTTGGTTCAGAAGAACGATCACATGTGAAAATGATATAAATTTGAAACATATCTCTTTTATTCTTTTAAATGTTTTTATTTGTGACCAGTCAGGTAAAGTTTGCTAGTTTGTGGCTATGGAAAAATCAGTACAGCATATTGATGGACATTTCATTAATCTAGCCACTGTAGATTCAAACTTGACAGGTAGTTTGCTTTTGGCAGGTGCACCAGAAGGTTGAACAGAGTTCACCTGAACAGAAGTAATAAAATAAAAGATATTCAATTAATCCATTAATGCAATATTTGTATACAATAATACCTGATAAATAAGTGATAAAATATGAATCCTATTGTGTTTATAGAAAATACAAGAAACTAAGAAGCAGCAAGAAAGACACATTCCTCTTTTTCTGCTCTGCTTTCGTGTACCTTGTCCTGGTATTAGTTCATCATCACTCCCTCATCCCCTTAATCCCTTAAACAGCTGAACCCACCTCCTTTCTTTCGCATCCATCCGCTGGCCACGACTGTGTTTGGAGATAATCAGCATTACAAGTGTATTAACTGTGCTTTAAATTAGAAAAACAGAGGTGCCATAGGGCTATCTCTCACTATCTCGCTAACCTTCACGCATGAAACCTCTCATCCTCTCTCTCTGTGTTTAGTGTGTATTAGCACCTCTCTATGCTCATCCTTCCTCCTGTCCACCGAGCAAGGTTCATTTTACACATACACGCTTTCAAAGCTAGTCGTACACAAACTATATGTTTTTGTGAGTTACAATCACTCACTGACTGTTTATTTCCCTCTCTCTCCTTACACACCACGTAACTGCAAAGGACCACAGTGCCCTCCTGTAGACACCTGTTGGTATGAGTGGTGGTTGATGACCAGCCAGTGCTCTGCTGACCGCTCTGTGTGTGTGTGTGAGTGTGGCCAATGTGAGTGTCTGCATGTGTCAATATTATTGTGAACAGTGATAGAGAGAGAGGGAAAAGTGGGGCTTTCCATCAAATATTGCTAGGTACAAGCACATTTCTAAAGGTCAACAGGAAATGATCTACTGAAGTCCCACTCTGATATTGGATTTATTTGGGTCCACACAAACAAAAATAAATTGGCTTGATATTTGGCTTTAAACATGACCACAAATATGACTGTTTGAACTGTATGACTGTTTCAATTTTACAATAACATCAACAATAGCCTATAAAAATGTGGTGCGCATTGCTAATACTGTATCTGTGACAAATTAATATTAGCTGATAATACTGATGCTGGAAATATGTTTTTCAAAGCATTTATTGCTGCTTCTGATCTAATATGACGTTTTATGTTCCTTTCACCTGTCACAAAATACCATAAAGGTGTTTTTGTTTGCCACATTCTACTTGACAACGTGAGTACTACTGCACTGACAAAGAACAAAACCTAACAAAAAAAAGAGTCTTTTCTCTTCGATGCTCTTCACCTCACTTTTCTTTCTATTTTGACATTTCAACAGAGGTTATTTAATGCATTTTCAAAATATGCTCAACAGCAGGTGGATGGAAAAAATGCAGTAATCAATGGCGTCTCTTTCCATTCGAATGTGTAGTGAACTTTTGTATCACGTAACAGGTCAGTCATCTGGTGTTTGTGTGTGTGGGTCTAGAAAAGACAGTGTTAATAGTCCATGTGTTGCGCTCCCAGGCGGAAAAGGCCAGAAACTGCTGCGATCAGAACTAATTCCCAAACTGATCTCTGGAGATAGAGATAAAACCCAGTGGGACCACAGAAGGAATGCATGAGTGTGTGTTTGGGAGAAAACAGAAACATGTGTGTCTGTATGTGTTTCCTGAAATTGAGACAAATAAAGAGGTGTGTGTCTAAGTGTCTCCTGACTGTGGCTAAAATTGATTTCGTGGTATTGATTTAAGTGATATGAGACACGTGTTAAATTACTGTGGGAACATACCAGCAGAGGAGAGAGCTGAAAGAGATACAGTCAAGATGCTGACACAAAGATGCTGATGCTTTGTTTCGGCAATGGAGTGTACTACTCGGTCTCAGAAGAAAGAAAGGAGTGGAAAGAAGCTAAAATAAAGAGATATAGCCTCTTTCTTTCTTACTTCTCCAACTAACTTCCAACTCGGATCTATATTGACCTGACCCTCTCAGCTCAAGCATATTGACTACAAACCTGTGCACCAACACTAATGACCCTGTCGACTATTCGTGGCCTGATGTACACAAACACAACTGTGAGGAGGCAGCCTGCTGGAGATCAGAGTTATTGATCTTTAATTGTTAATATCACCCCAGGCCCAATATGGAAACTGGGTTGATACTAACAAGACAATCCCAACTGGAATAATTAAACTGGAGTGTGCACTTAGTACAGACAGCTTGTTATATAGAGCCGGGGTTCTGCTGTGTTTACAAATTCCAAACAGCTAATCAATGTGTCCTGTGTTGCTCATATATATTTCATCTCTTCGTTACACTGAGCAGTTATTGGGCTGATTTACAAAGAGTGTTATTCACATCTACATCAATAATTTTGAAAGAGCAACTATAAAGAGTAATGTAAAGTAATCATACAGCAATGATAAAACTTTTTCTTTTGATAAAACAAAACTTACAAGAGTCCTGGGGACCAACTACAACCATTAGGTCTGAGAAAAGTCACCTAGTTAGTTTAGACTCTCTCTCGTCATTACATTAATTTGCTTAGAAATAAGCCTGGGTGCTGCACCTTAGCCTTATAATGAGTATGGAAAACCCTGATACAGATATATAGTCAGGTAAAGGCTTTGAAACAATTTTCTACTACAGAAAAAGAGCCCCTCATGTGTAGACATTTTGACCTGCAAATCATCAAATAAATGCTTAATGTGATCCAAAATGGTCCCTATATAGTTTTGGTTCTTTATTCCTTACAGGCGAAAAACAATACAAGAATCAAACATTTACATCCGGTATGTACATATATATCAGATTTTGACTGCTGATTAGCAAAGATTTGACCACAAGACACTTATATTGCTCACACAAAACCATAATACGGTAACTAACTTCAAGCCGAATATTTCTAAAATTATGTACTTTGTTTTTGTAAAGGTGCCTTTAAACAGTCCACACTCAAAATATAACACCCATGACGTGCACCATAAGCAAAAGGCCTGAGCAACACATCATAAATCCTTTTCATGGTCCTACAGGAACAGTTAGATAACTCCACCTAGCATCCTCATCTGTCACAACATTACAAATTTATGGTGAAAATAAAAACCTGTCTGAGAGGCAGTAAATTTGGTGAATCTACTGCTGCTGCCTCAGAGCCAAAAATAAAGTTTAACATGGTTGTCAAATATACGACCATGAGCATGTTTAAAAACACACTATTCAAATAATAATTTAATCGTGGTGGGTGGACAGCTTAAACACCACAGTTATCAAGTCTTATCTGATGCCATATGGCACAGACCTGTGTGGTGAAGAAGCATCTGTCGGGACAATTGATCTGCTTCAGCAGTTCATCATCTTTCCCTGATACTATGTGGCAGCCAATTGGTGATGAAGACACCAAAATTGACTGATCATATGTCATCTTTATAGTGTCAAACCTATGCTGTTGATTATTATAATATCTAGCCGAAATATTTTCAAAAATGAAGTTCTCTCCATTTTGGTAAAATAAGAGCTAAAAACTAGTTAGCTTAGCTTAGCATAAAGAGGAAACAGAAAGAAACCAACCTGGCTGCATCGAAGATTATAAAATCCACCTCACTAATTAACATCTTGAATCTCATTTGTTTATTTCACAGAAAAGATCTATGTGTGTAAAAATACAGTAAACAGTGGTTTATGTGTGCTTGTGATATTTCCCAAGAATGTGAATCACTCTTCTATAATACATTGACCACCTAAAGGGTTTGTATCTAACAAGATCCTAAAAATGCTTTTTATCTTGGTAGGCTGGGTAAATTGAGATTGAGAGAGCTATGAGACAGCACCTGCAGTTGATTCACAACAGCGCACATTTCTTACCTCCAACTCTCTGCTTTGGCTACTGTGTGTCGAGGATTGTGATTTAAAATACTATTACTTGTTCATAGGCTTCAAAATGGTTTAAGGCCAGTACATCTCTTGTGTTACAAACCCTCCAGACCTCTCAGATCATAGGACTGCAGTTGGTTACTGCTCTGAGGTTAAATCAAACATGGTGAAACGACTTTTAACTGTGCAACACATATCTGGATTAAACTGGTGAGTCACCTCTAACTTCAAACTCAGTTCTCTCTTTCAGTGTAGCTTTTGTAAAGTTGAGGCACATTATTATTCTGATGTATTATCATATCATTACAGTTATCCCCCTGTTCATACTCCTTTCGGCGTCTCATGCCATATGTAAAGCTCTTTGATACATCTTTATTGGCGAAAGGTGCTATACAAATAAACTTCGCCTTGACTTGCCAAAATCTCTTTAAGTCCCTGCAACATAAACCGGACTGTATAAATAGGCTGAAATAATAGCTGCCATAAAAAGCAGATCTTGGCAGCAGGAACACAGATATCCCGTGTTGTGAATCGTAAAGACAACTTCAGATGTTATCAGCTACCTGGAGGATAAAGTAGCTTGGTGTGAATTTGTTACCTTCCCTCTGTAGTGCCCTTCAGAGAACCTAAAACAGTCGGTGACTAGATTTCACCAACTGAAGCTGTCAGAGCACAGAGCAATAACACTATTCACGGTGGGGGAATGCTAGCCAGTGTGTGCGTGTCTTCGGTTCTTTAACTACTGGTCGACCTAACATATGGATCATAAGCATGTAAAGGCGGTGGGTGCCCTACGAATAATACAAGCAATATCTGGATTCAATAAGCCTGAATGTGGGGTGATATTAAATTTCTATCCGTCCTGTGCACAGAGGACCTCCTTTAATTTATTTATTTTATTTACAAGAAAATCTCTGACTTCAGTGTTTTGCTCTTCATTGTCTGAAGAAATAAGTTAGTACGGATTCCGCTTGTGTTTATTTCGGTCTAACTTTTCTGCTACCTGTAGAGGTCCAACTTGGGTAGAAAATTTTTGAAATTAGGTTTACTTTAACAATATCACCTGTTTTTCACCGCCTGAGGGAGAATGCAGGAACATGTGTCATATAGACACAAATGGATGTTTCAGTGATGTACAGAGTCTTTTGTGCCTTTTTTCCAGTTTTTCAGCCAGTAAGTAAGACCACAACCATGTTAAAAAACTTGCTTTTGCAACCTCATGACCAACTCAAAGTTTTCTGTATCTTGGGTTTCTGTAATGATATCTGATTTTCTGCAGCGTTCTGTAGGCATGTCTTGTCTCTTCAGATTGAAACAATTGTCATATTCTACAGTGTTTTGTGTTGTATCTACAGTTTGAAACAGTCTCACCTATTCTTCAGTGTAAAAATAAACTGCACTTATAGAACTGTCACGCCTGTAAGATGTAGCTGAAATCAACAGACTTAAGCCACAATGAGCTCTTTTCACTGTGTGTAGCATTTACCTTCAGTGTGAATAGCTTGATCGTGAGGCTTTGAAACTTCAACTATTTAGTAGAGACTTAAACTAGGTTGTGGGTCTTTTACTAATGATCTTATGATTCCCCAGCACCAGCGAGACTAGTTTTTAGTGGACCTGAAGCTAAGGTGAGAATAATTTGGATCTTGAGTTGTTAAAAGTTTAAAAGCGAAGACAGATAATTCATGAATAGCATATGAGAGGAGTCTAATTACTGTGGGCAAAAGACAGATTGGCTGGAAACCGGGTGAGCGTTCAAAAGAGACAGACAGTGAAACAGAACCAGAACAAAAGAAATAAAGAATGACATGTTGTAGCTTGTTCATTGAGATTTCTGCTAGTCAAAAAAGAGAAACAACAACAACACCCAAATTACAAGACATGCAGAGGATGAGATAAAGAGTTAAGTGCATTTCACAAAAAAATGAAGGAGGAGGAGGGACAGAAGGAAGGTCTGAAGGGTGGAAGGATGAGGAGGGAAGGACCATAGGACATGGAGGAATGAGGAAAGGATAGAAGGCTGACAAAGGAGGAGGAAGGAAACTGCTTGAGGAAAAGTGGGTCAGACATGCAGTTGGTGGAAGCTGCTGCAACTGGATCTGACCAGACTGGCTTTGTGAAACCCTCCCTGATGTACATACAGCAAATCAGACAGACACACACACACTTTCCAAAGTCTATATCACTTCCAAACGCTTTACACACACACCACACACACACATGCACATACACAAACTACATGATTTATTAGCTCCTGCTAGTCAGTCTCTGACATCGTAGCCACGCCCACCTGGGATCCATGGCAACATCATTCTCCAATCAGAGCTCAAATGTTCAGCTTTTGGTTGTGTGTGTGTTTCCTCGCATGTATCTAAACACAATAAGACTTGTGTGTCTTACTCTGTGTGTTTGTTTTTTATATAACTTTCCTTCTTTGAGTATGTGTGAAAACTCTCTCTTGCTGTCTTTTATTGTTTTACATGTACATCTTTACATGTTTATGCACATGTAAGACTGCATGTATGTGTCCAGGAGTACACACACACACTGTGTACACACACTGACATGCCTGCTGGAGGAGTGTGGAGAGGGAGTCTGGATATCTGCCAAAGCAATAAACTCTAAATAAACCTTGTGACACCAACACTCTGCTCCTCTCTCTCCTTTCATTCCTCTACAATCACATACTCCTCTTTTGTTTTTCTGTGTGCGACACTCTTCTTCCTTTCTGCATCCTCTTTGCAAGTACACTCCTTCATCCAGCTGCATACTCCCCTTTTCCATCTCTCTTTTTCTTCACTTTTCAACCCCAGCTCCTCTGTGTTCTTTCCCCTCTCCCTTTCTCCTGTCTTTTATCTCCCTCCCTCCTCCCTTTCTACAGATTCCTCGTGCACTGTCCATGTAGAGATAAAGGGGAAAGGAGAGAAATGGAAGAAAATAGAGAGAGCAATAAACAGGCAGACAACATACATACACATATACACACACACACTCACACACAGAGTTTAATTAAAATGAGAGGAAAGCGTGTACACACCACACCATGTCTAATAGCAAATATTTAAAGATCAAATCCCGGTTATGAAAACCTTATTACTTCAGGTTTTATTGGACAAACTGTTTCATGTCAGCAAACAAAACAGGATTTGGGGAGGGATTAAATTGTCTCCAAAATCTCACTTGACAATGTATCCAGACAGCATGGATCGGCTGTCTTGTATTCACCATGCATAAGCCCTGAAAGGATTAAAGAAGAGACTGGTCTGAGCTTTTGGAAATGTCTAATCCTTCGTGCCACAGTTCCTTAAGGAATCCCCAGTACTGTACAACATGAATCTAGACTTCTATTGGTGGCAAGCAGCATTTACTTACAATTACTATGTGTCGTACCAGATAATGTTTATCGGCATTTGCCATAAACAAATTAGTCGAGGTTCGTCCCCAAGTCATGATTTTTATATTTGACTCAGAGTCTAACTGATGAATCAACGCCGGTTGGGGGTTGGGGTTGTCATGTTGTATTCAAAGTGGCCAACAGAAAAAAAAAAAAAAAAGTTGCGCTGCCTCTCACTGTCCTGCGTTGTGCTGCCCTCTGTTTCCATCACCGTTTTCTAACTGCATTACAGTTGGTTTTGTGGTTCGGTCATTTTAAGACTCAGTTTGTGAGTAAGTCATAGCTAAGTTTACAGCCTGCCACACTGTTGCTTCTGTATTGCATCACAAAACACAAGTTGACTCTGGATCTTCTCAACTGATGATTTAGTCATCGACTAACTATGTGTTGTACTGGGTGGCACTGGGTCAGATTTGGCCAGAAGTCTGCTTAATGGCTTTATGACATCTATCTGCTTCACGTACCATGCAATTTGGGAATTCTTTATTCTAATATTATTTTTTCTGCTTATCTTCTTTTATCTCTCTATTCTATAGTATTTTATTCTATAGTAAATGACATTAATAAATGACATTAATTAATTCCAGATCTTCTTTTCTAACCACACTGTTTCTTCTTCATGTTTACTGACTTGGAATTTGCTGAAGCAACAAAAAGTGTGACTAGTGGGAGGACAAATGCAGGACAAACTTCTACAGTCTCTCGCACTGTACTGAAATGAAAACGAGAGGATGGAGAGATTTCAACAACAGGTAACAGCTCCAATAACGGATGTGCCAGTGCTACCTCCAGAGAAAGCTTCACACTATTTGGCAGGTAGTGTAGAGAGGTTCCTTTCCATCCACCTCTTCTCAGGAGGGGGGGAAGTCAGGCAGGAAGTTATTCAGACTCGAATCACACTCAGCAGCAGGAGAAAGGCTTCACACAGCAAGGAGTAAAGCCTAATTGGCTATGTTTTATTGCCCAGCCAGCCAGGGGTAAGTGGAGGTCTGAGGAATGTGTTTGCAGATGCTACAGGGTGCTCAGCAGGGAAACTTTATTCCATAATGGTTTGAGAGGCTGGATGGGACAAAATTATAGCATGTGGGAACATCGGCAAAATTGCGTTCAGAGCTTTATGGTGAAACTCAGTTAGGGAAGTGATGGATTTTGGGCGCTAACAGGGTGGACCCAGCTGACTGTAATCTTCCAATTAGTTTCAATTTATTGTACTCTGGATTTACAGACTGAGGACAAGCTTCCCTGCTGAAAGAGAGCAGCTCCGACTGGCCAGGGTGGATATGCTTGCAGCTACTCTGGTCTGCTGTGACCATAAAAGCAACTTAAGCAGGTGATCATATTAAAACGCTGGTCTTAAACAGTCAGCTCGCATCAATGTTAATAATTGTTTTTACTCCTTTTAGCATCCAATCTCTGGTCACCTAATCTTCCAGATTCAAAGTGCAAACAAACCTAAAGTTCCAATGTGTAAATTTTCTCAAGTTCAAACTTTAAGACAGAGGACTATACACCTACTGTCATCTTTGTTAAATTGTACCTTGTTGCTGGTATGCAGTGAGACAGTCCAAGTGAAAAGGATCAGAACTGATCTGTCCATCACAAAGCAGTGGAAACTTGTCTTTGAAGTGGCTCACTAGGCACACAAAATAAAAAACATACACACAGCATTAAAAACTACAAATATACACAGATGTAAGAACAATATAGCAGCACAGGAAGTCCATGCATCTTTCAGAGGACTAACTCCTCTGCTGCTTTTTGCATGTTACAGGCAGTTGGAATGACTGATGTCTTGAATATATATTTGTCCTGTCAAAAGTGTTTTATGATGGCGACCTGATGGGAGGAGTTGGATGAGGGTGATTTTACAGTACATCTAACTGCCTGGGTATAGAGATCTGATAGTGAGGACTGGGTGGTACTTGTTAGTTTACTTGCATGACTAATGATTGGAGGAAGTTTTGCTTTGTTTTTAACAAAAAGAAAGTTATATCAGGGTGTGATGTTCAAAGTGAGAACCTTAATGAGTGATTTGTAAATGGCTGTTAATTTATCTTTCCTAATGTTAAAACTGTATTAAACTTAATGTAAAATTCTAATTATTGAAGTCATTAAGTTATGCTACATTGATGCATGCACCCTGACAAACCTGAATATTTCAGAGAATGGAATGCTACTTTAGATGTGCCCTTTTCATTGAGCACTGAATAGATCTGGTTTAGTAAGAAAAAAACTCAGGACCCCACATCACTGTTAATGTTTTGAGACGCAACAGTGAACACACTTCGCATTTATCTAAGTTACAGCTCCTGTGATTGGTGACATCGTACCCAAAAAGCACTGAACCAAACCAAATGTCAAAGACGGCCAGTAATTTACAGTTTGTTAAGAGCTCACTAAGCTGTTAAAATTGTACTGTACTGTACTGTACTGTAGGTGTTAACCACAGAGGTGGAGCCATGACACATGCTGTACCATGGAGCAGCAAAGCAGTGATAACCAGACTTAAGTTTGTTTGAGATGTTTTTTCAGTTTAATTCTTCCAGTATCTTGTTTCACTTCAGTTACTGCTGAGTCACTAGTGGCCACTTTCAAACTGTTTGGAAGGTGAGAGGGTCATATCACATCCTTTCAGATGCATTAAAAAACATAAATGAGGACACAAAATGCACTGGAAAGACATGCAAACATGCAAAACTAGGCCACTGGGAACCACATGCCTTACTTTACGCTTCTGTACTGGCTGAAAAAAGACTATTGAAACTAGAAATCTGGTCTGCTGCACACTGTGATTATAATCTGTCATCTTCTGCTAACTGCAAACACACCCTGTGAAAAAAAGCTCTCAATATAAGTACAGTAAACCATCTTATAAATGCCTGTTTTTGCAGCTGTACAGCACATAATATTCCAGCAAATAAACACCTGTCTCCATTAGATGCCTGGTCAGGAGACTATTTACATAGCAGGTCATAAAACTGCTCACAAAACCACTAAAAATGTGCCTCAGCAACCATGATAACATCACTGAACTATGTCACCAATGTAATTTAGGAATTGAATATTTAAACTGGATGTAGCATGCAGTTAACTATAACGGCAAACAATAAATCTGTGCATATTATTGAGGAAAAATGTGTTTAAAGCCTCTTGGTTGTGATGTGTTTTTTTAAACTTAAAAATAGAATATGAAAAGCCAAATGGAAACAAATCCCATGTCCAAATCTAATAAATTCTATTGCTTGCCTGTCTGTCCTTACTGGAAATTTAACTCCCACTCCAAACTTTGTCTAGGTTCCTTTTAAGTACCATGTAGAAGATAAAAAATACACACACTAAACACACATCAAGCATAAAATAGCAGTAAAACTTTGATAAATCAATATGTCTGGCAGGTAACTTTTTGAGACAAAAACTTGTGGATTGCACAGCTCTAGTGGACATCTTGCTTTGTCTGACTGTAAACCAATATAATCAAAGCCAAACCTGACTGGCTGCCTGCTGAGTGGATCTATTCTAAGCGGCAGCATCGAAACTTCTGCACAAATTTCCCTTCTGTTTCTCTGCTGCCTGTGCGGTTAACAGCACATTTGGATTTCAGCATGAAGGCTTGTGTACCTCACAACAATCTCTTGTAATGTTTGATTATGTTGCATTTAAGTATAAAAAATTGACATTGTTCAAGGTCGACAATGATAGCACAGACTTTTCAAACAGTAGTTTTAGATGGACTGTGTGCCTCACAGCGTACGCAGTCAATTAATGAATAATCATCCTTCCAGCTGTTCACAGCCCCAGGTCAAGTGGGGACAACATGTTTGGTTGCTGTGGGGGAACTTATTGGCTTCTCTTGTTATTATCAGCCGAGTAACTGCTTCCTGTCAGTAAACTGACAGAGTCTTTATTTGATTATGTCCTTGTGTTTCTTTTGTTTTGAAACTGTTTGTTGAACAAGTCACAGAGGACCAAAAGCAGTACAGCTAGATCCATTCTCAGATGACTAATGATTATGATATTTTGCACATTTCACTGACATCCAGCAAGTAATGTTACTGCTAAGCTTTATGTGTGTTTGAGTGTGAGTGTTTTCGGCAGCAGATAAAAGGGTTTGTAACTGAAATGTTGCATGCAAAATCCCTGGTTTGCTCATTCCTTTATCCTTTATTATCACTGCTGATGTGTATTTGAGCAAGGCACTACTCCAGCCAAGCTGCTCACAGGCCGGTAGATTAAGACTGTGGTTGCACTGGTAGGAGTGCATGTATAAATGTTGTGATTCTGTGAGTGTGAAGCAGGGTATTCCTGCAAAAAAAAAAAAGCATTCACGCACAGCAAACCTACCTTTAACAGAATTTTTAAAAGTTAGATAAACCAAAGAGAAGTCCCTGACAGACCAGCAGAGAGATATTCAGGTTCTAGATCGCGGATATTGCAGGAAAATGCAAGTATGGTACAAAAAAGCATCAGTTTTGCTCACAGCTCACAGTTTCATGCTCATGTCAAATTAGAACCTAAAGTTCAAACATGAGTCTTGTTTCTGCAAAGGCTCCATGCTGAGACTTTCACAAATATCTTGTACAGTAGCTTTTAATCCTACATATATAGGATAAAAAAAAAGTTCTACAAAGCGCTATTTTAGTTGACTGCACTGACAGGCTCTCAGAGGATGTTATTAAATTGGACCTCAGAGGGCGGCGCTTGCCGTCGAGTTCTGTGAAGTGAGATTTTACGGTTGAGCTGCGGCAGTGTGTCAGCTGGTACCGTCTGAGAGACCCTACCATGAAATATTAAAGACCTGGGTCAACTCAGGGGCCCTCATATCGCTCTCATTACTTATTGACACAGCCCTATCTGTGTGTAACGCAGATAGCGAGCCTGTAGGAGTGTGTGCAAGTGTGTTGTGAGAGACAGAGTCGGAGATGGCTGACATGAGCAAACACTCGCTGACGCACAAAGGTACACTCATTCACGAGAGCACACAACCAGGAATAGACTCGAATGGCAACCTTAAGTACGCACAAGTATGGACACGCATATGAACACAGCTGCAGCCACATACAGCAGTAATATACACAATACTGTGTAGTTTTTCTAGTAACTGGAGTGTGTGCATCATGTTCTGTATATGTGTTCAGTAGATGGATGTATTACTGGGCCTGTACATGTGTGTACTTTTATCTGCATTTGTATATTAAGGTTGCCTGATAGCTTATCAGTGTGTGTCCATGTGTGCGTTTAATTTCATGAATGTACCTGTTTACACAAGTGTGTGTGTGTGTGTGTGTATATTTTCATGCATGGTTACTGTATAATTTGATGTGTGTGTCACACATGTATGCAGAGGGACGTGCGCTTGCATGCATGTATTTCTACATGTCTGAGGGCACATACTGTATGCTTAGTGCCAGGTGGTGTCTGTGGGTGTGTGTGCGTGTGTGTGTGTGTGTGTGTGTATGTGTGCACGCGCTTCCATGCTGCTCCTATTGTCTTATCAAAGTGATGTGCATTTAAGGTTTAACTTTCAGTGAATTATTTATCCCCACAGCAGCTCTGGCACCTGCACTGGCCAAGGGTTTGAAAATATATACCCCACACACACACACACACACACACACACACACACACACCTCTTACATGTATATATGCACGCATGCACACACACACACACACACAGACACACACACACACACACACAAGCACAAGTACACACACACACACACACACAGTGCAACAACACACAGCCTTGCAGAATTATACAGCCGGAGCAGCTATAAATATTTATACCTCTCCCGCCTCATATTTATTTCATCCCAACAGAACTCATATCAGAGGGGCAGCGGGATGGTGAGGATATCCAGAGAGAGAAAGAGAGAGAGAGGAGGAGGTGATAGAGAGAGAAATAGATGGACGAAGGAGATAAAAGAAAAGAGAGAGACAGAGTGAGACAACGGCGAGAACACTGAAGTTATACAAATGAAAAGGAAAAAAATGGAGATGAAAAGAGAGATGATAAGACAGAGGTAAACAAGATGAAATGAAAAAGGGAAGAAGTGAAAACAACTAAAAGTTCTGTGCTGTGAATGTACTGAAAAAGTGAAGCAGGTAGATGAAAAGTCAGAACAGACATGCTAGCAAAAAAGTTAAGAGGCGATAAGAAAGGTTAGAGGCAGAGTGATAGGAGGTGGGTGGTGAGTTGAAGTCGCTCAGGAGTTTCATTGTTGTTACTATCGAGCAGTCTAAACGGCAGCCATTGCGGAGCACAATTGAGGCTGGCCTACAATGCCACTTAGCCGGGATAAAAGCCTGCGTGGCATGGCCTTTCACTCTTGCTGGAGAAGACCAGCCACTGGGTTGCAGCAGCCAGGTGGAAAATGCCAGGGAAAATATCACTCTGACTCTAAAAATAAAAGTAGAAAAGAAGACAGAGTCACTCAGCAGATGCTTTGTTTCCCAAGAGTTGAAGAAAAAGTTTCACGTTGCTGCTTGAAAAGTCCTTTACCTGTACATAATATATGTTCCAGCAATATGTTAATGTCTGTAAGCATAAGGGGAGGGTATCAGAAACGGTTCATCTCATGTGATGCAAAAGCCAACCTTGAAATAAGAGAAAGGACCTATGACGCTGTTGAATCCTCTGAAAAAAAAAAAAAGAAAAAGTCTAACTGAGGTATCACTTCTACCATTTACCAACCAGAAACTCTGACTATGCATCTTGTATTGTACCTTGTGAGCAAACCAGGGATAAGGGGAGGGAGGCAGGTGGATGGACGGTGCATTGGCCATTTTGGGTAATTACCCGAACTACACATTCAGTGTAAATAAGCACAAGGAGAAGCATAAAAACCACAGTATACAGGAAACCCACTCACAGAAAGCACTAGCTTAAATTTACACTTTAACCACCACTTACATAATTGAACAGCGGTCCTAAAGTAGAGGACGATGCGAGGGGACCACTCCAGGCCAACATGTACAAGGAGTCGAGAAGACTCCCTCCCTGACTTAAGACCAGGATGGACACTGGTAAATCATCTAGGACAACCACAGGCATCCTCTGTGGACTCCCTTAAGTGGCTTGACTGTCAGGAGATCTGGCCAGAGTCTTTGAGTCATAAGGAGTCAGCACTCACACAACCCCTGGACAATTCAAGACCATGATCTCAAACCACTTCACCTCCGTGTGCAATTGTTTTCACTGAGTACTGTTCTCTTTTGAAGTTTTTAACTCTGCAATTTTCTCTGTAGCTCAACATCACTGCAAATAAGGGAAACCTCAATGATAAGTGAATTGTCACAATTCATTCAACACCTTAAAAGAGTATTGCACTGATGAGGTATTGCAGCCCCATAATGCTGTCAGTCTCACAACCAAAAAAAAAGGTCAAAATTCTGTGCAGATGTGCAGAAATACTGTATGCATTCTTCTTACTTGTCAAAAACCTACAACACAACGCGACCGCCAACTATTCAGTGATTCAGAGATTTGGCTATGTTATGCTAATAGTCCCTAATGCAGCCTCAAGCTGCTAGGCTCAAGCAGAGATGAGGAGGGGACTACACATTTAAGAATGAGTGGAAGACTGGACTGGGCAAAAGACAAAATGAACACCAGATACATACATCATCAACAACATCGACTGGGACATGTTTGATAGATAATACTACACAGTATAATACCAGAGGTTTTCCTTGCAGACTTCTCATTTTAGCAGGACAAACCTGATTCTCTGTCACTGGCTTTCCAAATGGTTTTCAGTGAAACTTTCTGCCATGTTTTGTTAGGATTTAACACGCCAGTATGTTTTGGGAATCTCCAAGCTGCAGATCTGGTTCTCCACCAGTATAGCCAAAATACACATACTTTCATTGAAGCTGGCATAATTAAGTGTTTCTGATCTCTCCTTTTGCCCTGGAAGGCAGCTCAGTGACCTTGTGGCAGAGCATTAGCAAAGGATGGAGCCAAAGGAGCAGCTCTCAGTAAGCTTTGAAGCCTTTGGGCTGTGTTACACAGCCAAGCTTAGCATGTAGCATTTTAAACAGCAGTGAATCTCAACAGGCGGTTTCTAGCATAGTGAAAGTAGCTCGAGGCTACCTGAAGGTGTAAAGCCTGTTCTCGCCTTCAGCTCATACAGAATGATGCAGCCAGATTCCTGAGTAGATCAAAGGAGGGAGCACAGGAGCCTTTTCACATTTACAGTGGATTTTAGAATTATTTGGAAGATTCTGCTTATTTTTTTTAACCTTTTAAAACTCCATACATTGACTCCTGGTTATATTTATGTGTATACTTTTACACCCTTATGAAATGTTTATTTTCCAAGCTGCCAACCTGAAGACTAAAGGTATGTGTTTGCTCAGTAACCTGACCTTTTTGCAATAAAGAGTCCTTGCCTGTGATGTTTCCCTTTTAAACCTTGCCTCTTATTCCTTATTGTACCAAAGTCCAGGTTTACAATATCAAAACAATACTTCAACATAAACTCAAACTGCACACACTGAATTTAATTTTTTAAGTTGTATTTAAAGGTGTTTAAATTGCATTTTACCTCATGAAGGTGTAATATATCTATCAGTAACTAAACAAGGTAACAGGTCTCAGCATTATTTCCTGATGAGATGCTCCTAAGTAAAAACAAAGCCGCAGTTATAGAAACACCTCCCACCTATAATCACATATTTCAAAAACATAAATCAGTTCTAATGTTATTAAGCCTAATTAGTCTGATTTAAAATGTGAAATGAATCTCACGATATCACATGTGCTGATAAATCCCTGTGGATTAGTACAGTTAGTTCACAGCTGGTCTCTTGTGAATGAGAAAGTGACGTGTTGTGTTTGATCATTCCTCAAAAACTATATGTCCAAATCCCATCAATCCAAAGTTTTTTGATGTCTGAGAAATCTCTCTGGAGAATCCATCAGCAAAGACACAAACACAGGCCAAAATCCTGGTAGCAGAGAGCTCGTAAAAACTATAGCAAGAACCAGACTGCTTCCCTCAGGAGTCTATGTTACTCTACTGGTCACTTTGGGAGCAAGCCAACCACGGTTTCCAGGTCTTTCCTAAATCTACAAATGAGACCTGGGTGGCTGGTAAAACACTTATAGCGGCTGTTAAGTGCTGAGATATAACAGTAACTATTGCTCATGGACAGAAAAGGCCCTTGTCTTGGATCTTTCTTAGTACCTTGAAGCATCTTGGAAACAGACAGCAGCCTAAGAAGAAGGGATTGTGTTAGTGAGCCAGTATTAGGTTTGGAGCGGAGTTGCGCGTGGGGAGCCAGGTTGATGCTGATCCAACAGGGTGGGTCTGTCTGCTGCATGACTCGGCCCGTCTGGCCCACAGCTAGAACCCCCTCCCCTCGCCCTCCCCTCCCCTCCCCGCAGCTATGTGTGTATAAGTGTGTAGGTGTAAGAGTGTGTGTACATAAGCGGTGCATGTCTGTGTCAGTATGCCTCTGTCTCCGGGACTTCTTACATGTACACACAGCACACATGCAAACTCATTTATCGCCCACATGCATACTGACAGAGGTATGCACCTTTCCATGTCTTTCTCTATATATGTATGTATGTGTATGTGTACGTGTAAAAGAGAAAGCGGGATCTTGTAACCGAGCAGAGCGCTAGAGACGGTGTGTCGCTCTTTCCACATCACTGTCCTCTCCCTGACCCCTACATAACGATGTGTAACACTTGAGAAGATTTCAGGCCAGATGAGTGCCTGGGTGCGTGTATGATGCAAAGGGGGCAAGGGAGTTTGTGGGTGGGAGGGTGGTTGCGAGGGTGTCGGAGTGGGTGCGCCAGGTTACATCTAAAACAATCAGATGGATGTAATGACAAGAAGAAAGGAGATTCAAACGACATATCCCTCACCACCTGCAAACTCTCCCCCACCTCCGTCTCTTTGCTGTCTGTTCTCTTTTCTTCAGCTGAACTGATTGTGCTAGCTAAAAAAAAAGAGGAATGACTTGGATGCGTAGGCCGCAGATAGAAGTACATTTGTTTGTACTGTGCCAACAAACATGCAAACAATCTCATCTGAAATGCACGGCTGCATTTTATAGTAGACGAGGCTCTTTTCCAAAGTTACTCGACATCAAATTAACCCTGTGTAACCCTCATGAGGAGTACTACTCAGCCAGTGAAAACAATGTAGTTGGATATCGTCTCCTGTGGCTGTGGATAACTTTGTCAAGTCTGAGGCTACAACTTTCTAACAGAAAAGCTGCATAATAAAGTAGGGAATTTGAAGGACATGGGAATTAACCAGGCAGTGAGGGTCTAATGAAAAGATGCCTTTATGTTGCAGGATGGGAAATGTAGGATCCAGGGTTTTTGGTGCTTGACCCATATTAGGGACTAAAGTCAGGATGTTTCAGCCTTTTCGGCTTTGATTGTACCTATTTGTTTGTCCATTAGTGATATGTATTTGTGTAACACTTGTGTTTTAGCAGCTGACTGCATCATTTTATTATCAACTATAAGTCTGCGTTATCATTTTGAATCGAAAACGTACTGAAATCTAGCATTCTGCACTTTTGTTCAATGTCAAATTTAACATAACACAGACCTTTAAATTTTTTTTTTGTATAATTTTTTGCAAAAATTGGATAATGACTTTGTTTCCACTTTTGGCTGTGCAGTGGAGCGTTTTGTCCACTGATTTCTACATGTTACAAACAGCAAGCAGTTTAATTAAATTATGACCAAAAAAAAGCTGGTATTGAAAGTTGGAACTTCAGAGGGTAAATGAAAATCAGATGTAACCAGAAGTACACCGAACAAGGGTCACAGCCATTAAAAGATGACAAATGACTTACTAAATAATGTGTTCTTTGGATAATTGTGCAGAACAGAGATGACTTAAGAAAAAGAAATTAAAGTTGGGAGAAGAATCCAATGGTTCTTTTGTGGTTCCTTCCAACAACAATCTTCTGTTTAAAAAAATAATGAAATACAAGGAATTGGAGAAGTTGGAAGATTTCTTTGGTGGGTTATGTGGATCTTGGCATTTCTGAATTGTGGATGTGAGTCAACACAGGCCGCAAAAATTGTAGGAAATCCATAGAAGTTGGCAGTCTGAGATAACAAGGACACAAGCGAGCCTCTTCTGCCAAGTAACTTTTTTCTCTTTAGCTTCTTCCGATGCAGAAAGTTCCATTCTTTATCCTTTCCCTGTCCAGATTTTCACTGCACTGTAAATCCAAGCCGGCAAACTTCTGGTCACAAGCTTGTGTATACATATACCCCCACCCACCCCACCCCCATTCTTTACTTTGCTTCGAAACTTCCTCTCCGGTCTTTTCAAACAGAATGGAGCACCGAGGGGGGTTTGTGGAAAGAAAACAAACTGTGAAACTGCAACCTGTAGCCAAAGAAAACTAGCTGATGGGCTTTCCTCCCCCCTTGCCTCGGCACAGAGTGTACCAACAGAGTTTACCTGACAGATATCAGTCCTCAACCACCCTGCTGATTCCAAACCTGCAGCTAAAGGCTCAAGGTGTTGCCACTGCTGCCCTCTGTCCAGGTTTGACTCTCTACAGCGTGACTGCCAAAAAACTTCCCTCTGAATCCCCGACTTTCTCACTCTCAGGTCGCGCCTTTTCCTTTTTTTCCATCTCTCTTTTCCATAAGTAATCCTTCCTCTCATCACATACCATTTCTCTTCCCTTACTCTCCTTGCTTGTGAATGCTCAGTTGTGAAAGAAGATATATAAAACATATGTTGGCTGCCCATTATAAAAACTTTCCCTTGCTCTCCCTTTCCTTAAGTGGACTGTTTCATAAGTGTACTGTCCTGATCTGCTCCAAGGGCCTCCTGGGTGTGGGGCTGCTGACCTGCTGGGCCAAGTGTGCTGCCAAGTCTTTACCGTGAGAGACTGAGTGAGAGCAGAGGGCAGGGCACAGAATAACACTGTGCCATTTGAAACTTTGCCAGCCTTGGCTGGAGCACCGATGTACTAAGAGGAGGGAAAAGACTAACTGCAATTGTTCGACTCAAGTAGTTATAGATGTGAAAACATACGAGAGGAAATGAGTAAGGAAAAGGGATTCTTTCACACCTGCTCTCCCCTCCGTCGGCCCCAGCTCTCCCCCCTGTCTCCCATCCCATGCCGAGCTTTGGCATTTTCCCCTGATTCATCCACCTCCTCCCTGGGCTTAGGTACCTCTTCTCCAGTCTTTAGCCCTGTCCTTAAACTCTAAAGTCCAGTCCTTCTCCTCTCCCCCCTCTGTGCTTGCAGAGCCTGAGCCTCCACCCTGACTCCTCTTCTTGTCTGGCACCGTGCAGCTTCAGCTCTCTCCCTGCTCA
Source organism: Lates japonicus (assembly GCA_033238685.1). Classification (NCBI taxonomy): domain Eukaryota; kingdom Metazoa; phylum Chordata; class Actinopteri; family Centropomidae; genus Lates; species Lates japonicus. Next base: position 58,449 of record BRZM01004694.1, read on the forward strand.
CCTCAACCTCTGCAGACTTCTCCGGCTAAAACCCTGACCCTTTGCTCTAGAACTTCATCTCAAGCACTTCTCAAAACCTTGGAAAATGAAAACAAATTATAGGATAAAATATTAAAATGGCCATAACACTGAAATGGCCATAGGATAAACAAAACACTGAAATACAGGCACAATAAATATAATGTAAAATCAACACAAGAAACAATGGTGTTAAAGGCAGACTACAGATTGTGAACATAAAAATGGCCATCTGTGCAAGTGTGTTTATGAGAGCGATTTGAATCAGGTGCTTGAAGCCTAAAGCTTACTAGTTATTTGAGTTTTTCAGGTAAATTTAGAAACAGGTCTAATATTTAAAATCTTTCTACTATTCTATTTTAACATGATTAAGATGCATATTTTCTATTTTTACAACATATTTTCTGGCTCGCATCTTAGATATGTAGATCTACACAATAGCTATTTAAATGGCTGGTATAACATTTTTACCAGTATAAGGCAAAACTGCCTCATTGTGAACTATGGTTCATGACAGGTGGGGTTGCAGTGGTTTGTTAAAAGGCACTCCTGTGGTTGACTTTCTCAGCTGGTGCAGGGATTTGCACTGAAAACCTTCTCAACACCAGCAGCCTCTGACTCGGTCCAGTGCCATCACTACGATCATGCAGCGATCATGACACAGACACGCATGCATGCACGCACGCACACACGCACACACACACACACCTCCACTCCACCTTTCACCCACATCACTCATCCAATCAGGGCACAAC
>BRZM01004697.1:0-17277 GCA_033238685.1 Lates japonicus
GTGTTCATGTCAGTAAGTGAGTGTGATTATGTGTAGAGTTCACTGCCAGTATGCCAGAACATATAAGGTGTGGTGCAGATTGGTTTGAAAGTGTTGGGATGAATGTCCACATCCACCACAGGAGCATCAGTTTATTAAACCGTAAAAATTCCTGGGATAAGGAATTGTCATTTATCAGACTGCTTCCTCTTTCCAGTTAAGTTGACATTTGAAACTTAGGTACAGCAGATACAGATACAGGACTTAAGTAAATGTACTTAGGAACTTTTCATCATTGCCAGTGACATTCAATAACACACTTTGGTCAAGGTGTGATGTGTCCATCTCGCCATACCTAGTTCAGCCCATGATGCGTCATCTTTGTCAGGCCACAAATACAATACAGCCCAAAACACCACTTTAAAAGCTGAGTGCAGAAAAATAAGATGACTGACAGTATTAAGATAATAGGGCATCGTTTTCATGCCTGTTATCAGGCCGACTTAATAAATACAGTGATCTCTCACATTGCTGAACCTTAATAGGTGCATACCTGTAGCTGCTCATATTTCATCCCTGTGACAATGTCCAAGGTCTCTACTTAGAGACTCAGAATCTACGTGATAAGACATGGAGGAGACAGCAGTGTTTTAACAGGAACTACTGAAACACACAGAATGGGTGTGTATCCCAAGATACATGAATCAACTTGTGGTTGGCTGTTTGATTTGTATTATTCAGTTTAATAACAGACAATGGTTGTGTCTGTCCTGGGGTGCCCCACGGGCATAATCAGTGAGAACCTGTGATCTGTATCCACATGTCAAGACTGTCTTTTTGAAAAACAACTGTTACTGAAACTACTCCTATGAATCTAACGGGACATTTAACAAGGAATCTTAGATAAGCAAAATAAACTTGTCTATCCATCCATCCATCCATTTTCTTTCTTCTAGGATTCCTTAAAAATACACTAAAGGAAAACAACCTGAGTTGAAACTGTAATGTTAGTTTTTGAGATCACTTCCTGGGCCAAAGGGTTAATTAAAGGGGCAGGACTTCACTTTGCCCAAGGAAATGGGTGACTCATCTGACTGACACACAGCCATTTCTGTCATTCCAGGCACTGCAGAGACAGCAGAGAGCTCTGAGCCTGTGGTGTCCTTCCAGGCTGCAGAAATGAAAACTAGGTGCAGAAAGAAGAAACAGTGGGAGGATGGGGGAGGGCAGGTATGCTTTGTCAGGTAGCTGTAAGTCATCAAACAGCACCAGCACAGTTATAATCTAAGCAATCATCAATATAACTTTAATTTGAGGCCAATAATGACATTTCAAAAAGAGAGACATGGTAGTCTATTGACAGTAGGTTACCAAACACAGTCAAAGGTGCAAAGTGCAGCTCAAAATCACTGTCATTCAAAAAATAACAAAGAGCAACAATGTAAAATGCAAGATGTGATTTGCACCTAAAATCACAGTTTTTGTTTTTTTGGTTTGCAGTTGTTATTTTTGGTTTGCAAGTCAAAGCTTTTCCTTTCCTTTCCGGTCATTACGGTAAATCAGCAAATGTTCCAGGGGCAGGGATTCTCTCTCCTGCTCTTCTACTGTCGGGTACATTGTAGCTATGTGACTGTAAGTGGAAGTGACCACAGAACTCTGATAGTAGACATTACATAACATTAGGCTATAAAAGAACTACACCACAGCATGACTTTAACGTCACCACTACTAAGCTTCCAGCTTGTAATTTGATTTAGCCCACTGTTAGCTCCCTGTTGGGATAGTTTATTATCTTACAGTCTGATCAAATGTAGAAATCCTGTGCTGCATCTCTCTGTGGTTATAATTCTTTCCCTTTCTAAGATTGGCAGAAATCTTCTATCTATCTGGAACACCTCCCTAATGATTCTAATAATTAAAACATGTTGTGAAATATTCACTGTCTAGAATGATGACCCATTGTAAACACAAAAAACTGCATTTTCTATTACACTGTGTAAATATATGTATCACTGTGTGTTGCACAGTGTAAATAAATGCAATTTGCTTACTACTGCTGTAAATATATACATACAGGCACAATATGGATATGATAGGTCAAATTATAGAAGAAAGGAAAATGAGGCAAAGGAGGCATTCTTTTAGTATCAGATGTAGCTACTCTACAAGAGTGTTTAATTTAAAATCCCATATAGTTAGTGACAGCTATGTAATGTTATCAAGATCACATGAGGTCAGCCAATACTAGCAACATAACCAAAATAGTAAAAATACTTAAAAGCAATCCAGTATGTAGGAGCAGTCCTCAAAAGTTTATTTTCATCACTGGTTTATAAAAGCTCATACTTAACAAAGGATAACCTTCTGATAAGCAAGTCAAGATATCAACAGTTGTCGGTGGTGAGTAAATGTTAGCTAGCACCTAATCAGTGGGGGGGGGTGGCTAAATCTTTTCTTGTTCCTTATTACATCAGAAATCAAATTGTTGATGACAGCCAACCTGTGTTGAGCAGTGCAGTTAAACCTCGGACAAGTCCTCTCCTGCTCTCCATTCACACCCAACTGCTGTCATTCAGTTACTTGTCTGTTTCGATTGTTGGTTGTGATGTGAGTGTAACATTATGATAATGTTGCCTGTTAATGAGGCAACCTATAACTCCTGCACTGTTGTGCTGAGACCGTTACAAAAATACGCTGTTATTGTATTCTACATGTGCAGTAGGAAAAGTTCTGGTTTCGGATGTAGAAAAATACTAGCTTATTGTATAGTTATATAGCTTATAGTTTATTGGACCAATTGAAGAGCAGCAGAGAGAATCCCCTCCACTGAAACATTCATTCATTTGGTGCAGAGGTGCAGAGGAAAAGCTATGACTTGCAAACCAAAAGACACGTAATTCAAGCTGTGATTTTACATGCAAAGCATGTTTCTTTGCATTTCACATGTGCCTCTGTTACATTTTGAATGACTGTAATTTTGTGTTGCAAATTATCTTGGCTAGTTTGTAATTCCCATATGCTGCATTTTTTGTGAAAAAAAAAGTTTGACAAAAGACAATGTACTGTAGTCATTTATTTTTTAAAACTTTTTACAGTTCATAAAGTGCTGTTACCTGCATTCAGAAACACCTTTCATGGTCCAGCCTGTCAACTTGTCTCAGATGTTGCTGATGCTAATTGTTCTTCAGTGGGATTCCACTTCCATTTTGTCACTTGTCTTCTGACTGAAAGTTTTGTCTAATCTGGACCAGCATATTGATGAGCCAAGTTAGAATATAAAAAATGGTGCAGAGGTGCGACAAATTAGAGGAAAAACCTCACAAATTAGAGGAGAAATGGGATGACAATGCCCCGATCCACAGGTCATGAGGGGTCGCAACTGGTAGCTCATGCGACCTTTACTTTGTTGCCCGTCCTTGCAAAGTTAGGATTAGGTTTAGGGTTAGCTGGGGACACAATTAGCTGTTCAGAAAGCTTGGCATAACCCCCCCCCCCCCCGAATACCAGAACACCTGACGAGCCCTCCATATAATCCACACTATATCCTTCCATAGTAGACGTACAGGCGTGTTGAAAATAACAGTGATATGTTTGTTTCTCAGGCAAGTGCAATGAGTGTGTGAAATGCAGGTCAGGTGAGTCATCCTCTCTTCTCTGACAGTGCTGTCTGTTTTTTCACACTTGAATGGAAAAATACACTTGTGTGTGCACGAGTAAAGACACACATGGGCTGATTCATACACTTTTATGACTGCTTCCTGACAGCAGGGCACAAAGCTGTGCTGAAAGGCCCAAGGACATGCAGGAGTGTACATGCTTACACACAAACACATTTCTCACACGCACGCACACGCACACGCACACACACACACACACACAGGACTATTTTTTTCCCCTCCAATTTTCTCAATGCAATTGCAGAGCTGATAGTATCACAAGTATCTTTCTACACATGGTTTCTCACAAAAACACAATTTCTTTCTCTCATTTAGTTGATTCCTCACTATCACACACACACACACACACACACACACACACACACACAAGTTGAATTGCTGGTGCTATAAAAAGACAGCAGTGTTTAACCCGTCCTTGAAACTAAACAGACGGCCAGCGACACACACACAACACACACACACACACACACACCCTATACACAGTGTATATTAGATGCTGCAGAGTTTATGTTTAGAAATGACATGTCTGCCAGTGTCCTGTATGTATGTGGCGGGGATGTTAAGTGCCAAAAGAGAGCTGTGTAAAATCCTCCTCTTCTCAGTGCAGTTTCCCATGCTGCATTTGGGAAGTCTTCAGTTTACTTGCATGATGTCAAAGATTAAAGTCATGGATTTTCACTTCTGTGTGTGTTTGTGTATTTGTGTACAGTAGTATCTGGTTTAGAGTTGATCCTCCTCAAATGGCTATCATCACATCATCCGTCAAACCACAACCTGCACACATCAGACAAGTTAGCATGCTGTGTGTGTGTGTCTGTGCACCCATCTGGGTTTGTCACTGTGAGGCCATTTGCTATTTCTAGAGCAGAGCTGCACTTTTACTCAGCTTTCTCCTTTTGCTGTTGTTTAGTTAGCTGTTTTGTGTCTGTTTCTTTCTCTCTGTGTCACTCACACAAACACATGCATACACATACACCAATACATTACATGATATTTAGTGACCAACAACAACGTACACAAAAACATGCAGCAGAAACACAAAACTCATGAGCCTACAAATGGATCTACACAGTCAAACTAGACTCAGTGGCATTGATGTGCTTGCCTAGTGTGCCACACTCTCTCTCGTTTACCTCCTCATTCATCCCTCGTTTTTGTCCATTCTGTTCTTGTCATCTTCTCCCTCCTCCTCCTCCTCCCACAGGTGCTGTTGTGACCCTTGACCTGTCGATGACCCTCACTCGTTTCACTGGTGGTATTCCTGCCATGGCTGCTGCTTGATGTCTGGATGTAAAACACAGGTCACTGGTCAGTTTTTATTACTGAGGATATTTATTCAGTGAGTTAGTCAGTAATTGGGACATTACAGAACTCATTCACAGCTAGAGTCATAGCTTAAGTTGGTTTGACCTAACCTCACTTTATTCTGCAAAACACCATCCTTTCATTAAGATAAGACTTAAATGGAAGAGTTCAGTATGGAGCTACAGGCAGCAGCTGGTTAGTTCAGGTTAGCATAAACACTGGAAGAAGGGGGAAACAGCTAGATAGGAGATTTACCTTTGGAGAGAGCCAGGCTAGCTGTTTACCCATTTCCAGTTTCTCTGCTAAGCTAAGCTAAACCGCTGTTTGCTGTAACTTCATATTTACTATAACAGAACAATAACCAGTTTTATTATGTTATTAAACTCAACTAAGCAATTACACCAATGAAAATAGAAATACGTAAACAGAAAAAAATAGAAATGTTTTGGAGGTGTGACAAAGTGGCTTCTGGGCATTGTTGCGTATGTGTAACGCCAATTTCTTCCCACTGCTGTATGCAACTGGAATTTTCTCCAAAGCTTAGCAGGTGCTAGCCTAATTTCTTTCACTTTAAACACATAATCTAATCTTTGATTCTGTGCAAGTACAAGGAAAAATCAAGGAAAAACGCCATGCTCTTACAATGCCCAAGGTTTCAAATCTTTGGATTACAATGCATCACATGTCTTCATCACCTGTGTCCACTGCACTCGAAAAATCCAAATCACCTCCTGTACAAGCAAATGATCATTACAGTAATGCTTTCAATATTGTCCAAACAGCGCATGCATTTTGTGTTTCTAAATGACATTAACATTCAGACTTTTAAAAAGTCAACATTTGAACTTTCCTTAATGCTTTGATTGGTCTACTGAGCTGTGCAATTCCAGCATTTCACTGCATTCCTTTGTGTGTAAATGTACGTTTGTGTTTAAGAGTAGTAGTGTCTACGTGTGTGTCTGCACCACTGCCGTGGTGAAGGTCGCAGAGATTATCAGCAGAGTTGTGTGTGGGAATGTGTGTTGGTGCATGTGTGTGAGCATGTATGTTGTGTATTTTGGTGTGCATATAGGTTCCTAGGTTTGTGCATATATATTACTTAATGTCTGGTCTGTGTTCTGTGAAGGCCCTTACAGACAACAGGACGACAGCCGTGTGTGTGTGTGTGTGTCTGCATCTGTGTACACCTTTTCCAGTAGAAACACTAACCTTGTTGGGGCCAGTAGTCCTCATGAGGACAAAAGCCTGGTCCTAATGTGGCCTAACATCATCTCTGAAGTCCTTCCTGGTTAAAGGTAAGGCATGAACTGAGGTTAGAATTTAGAAGTTACAATTAGGGTTAGAGTAAGGGTTAGGGCTTCAGCTGTGGTGATTAAGGTTAGGGTATAGGGCTAGTAAATGTATTCTGTCAATAATGACGGGTCTCCACAAAGATAGGAGTTCAAGGATGTGTGTGTGTGTGTGTGTGCTAGATTCCAGCAGGCTGTAGATCATTTGCAGGTATGACAGGTCAATCTTCAATCCAGATGGCCTCCCAGACTCCTGGGCTGCATTCCAAACAGAAACACACTTCACTACAATGTGACCTCACTCACTGCCTACATACAGTAAACACTAACCATGTATGTCTAACATCATTTAATCCAGTACTTACCAAGCAACAATTCATAATAAATCTCAACTGCATAATCAACAAGGAAACATTGTTAGGGTACAAGATTTTGAAATGGAATGCAATCTGTTACTCACTAACACACTGCACAACAAATAGCTATCATAAAGAAATAAAAACACACAGGTAGCATTTATTACTCATCAGTGTGGGTAACAACCTTGACATAAACACAGGGTTAAGACACACACACACACACACACACACACACACACACACACACATAATAGATGACAGGCTGAGTTTAGCCTTTCTAAGAGCTACTATCTCCTCTTTCAAACACCACTGCCAAGTATCTCTGCAGTGATAGCCTCAACAGGGGGGCACTACAGTGCATGTGTGTATGAGTGAGTGTTTATTATAGCAGACGTCCTTGGCCACAATGGCCTACTTTGCTATAATTAGCATATTTCTTATCATACTGTACGCTCTCTAAGGACAGGAGGGAGGAAGTGAGAGATACAAGAGTGTGAAGAAAAAAAACAAATGCTGAAAAACAGGCTGAAAGAGAGATGATATGAGTGACCTTAAGAAAAGTAGCGGCCTTGCTCTCTCTCACCACAAACACTGGAGTATGATGAATGAATGTGGAATGGATGGAAATATGGAAATACGATGAAAAGCGTGGAGCACTGAGAAAGATTTAAACTGGACCTCAGAACTAAATCAGAGACAAATGTCAGATTTGGCTCGTTCGTCTCCTCTCATGAGTCAGGGGTGATGTTCTCAACATCTGTCATCGTCCTCGTCCTCATTTCTCTTCCCTCTCTTTCTTTTTCCATCCTTCCGCTCCATGGCTGACTCCAGGACAGTCGTGGATGACAGCATGTGATGACAGCCCGCTCAAAGGAGTACGCCAAATTTTGACAAGACGTCCAGAAGCAGACATATTTATCTGTTTGCAGTAGTTCACTTTGCTAATATGCAACTAGTTGAAATAACTGCAGAGGTGAGCTTTATATTATTTCAACATGAGAAAAAAACATTTAAAAAAGACAGAATATGGAAACATTTGTGACCGTTAATACTGAAAAATGGGATAAAACAATAAAAAAAACTTTTTCATGCACATATACACAGCTAAGATGCTATTACGTTTGTGTGCAATACAATTTGTGTGTGAGATTTTGTGAGTGTGTGTGTGTGTGTGTCCCTTCTGACTGTTCCTCCTAACATATCACATCATAACAGGATATGACAGATATGGAAAGACTGTTGGCCTTCTCACTGGCCTGGGTTGCCCCTGAACACACGCACACACAGCGTCACACACACACACGCAGGTCAGTGAGGCTGCCTCGGTGATCAGATATCCACCTTTTCCATGTAAATGTCGCTTCACATCTGGATATTTTTTTCTCACAAAATAAACCTTGCTGTCATCATAGAGCATGTCTGTACGTACATTAATAAAAATCCATTAGAAAATTAAAACATATCCATAAAACATATTAACATTGGACTGAAAAACAGCAGCAATTTGGGGCATTAAAAATCTCTTAGTAAGCACGCTGACATTGACAGATAGATGACAGATGAGTTCAAAGCTTTAAATCTGCCCAGAGAAACCAGTGACTGTAATTTTAAGTCATTTTGCAGAGGGTTCAGTGTAGGGAGCTGCACACATAAAAACCCTTTTACCAAGTATACTCAACCAAAAGATGCTCTGTGAGTGAAGAGCAAGGATAATTGTTAGCATCTTTCCTTTTCATGTACTCATATAGGTATGCTGGTAATAGCATAAAAATGGCTTTATAAACAATATAATGCCAATGGAGGAGTCAGTGTGCAGTGATGAGTGAGGACCTTACAGTTACAGTTCATAATGATATAGTGCGAAGCATTGAGATGATGCAGTCATGTAAATCATTCATGAAAATGTAGGTTTAAAAAAAAGACATTGATTTTTCTGGTGAGAACAAGCTTTTAGTGTCACATGCTGTTTCACTGGTGAATCACGTGTTAAAGCAGTTTGAATTGATTTTATTTATGATTGATTTTTTTATTTATGGCTGCTTGGGAAAAAGCAAGACAAAATTGTAAACACAACACTGATATATTATGAGCTTATAAAACTGGTATGATGAATGCATTTGCAAACAGATGCTTAGTTGTACATAAATTTACACAATTAAATTAAGAGAGTCATCTACCACTGGGCTTTTGTTATACCTCAGTTTTAAAGCTGCATTACCTTCTTTCTTTCTTTCTTTTGGTTACTTAGAGGCAGCAGAACAAGTTGTGAACACAACACTGACATATTATCATATTATCACCAAATAAAGTAAATGTGTTAGCAAACAGTGGCTTGTTTACACACTCACCAGACACAGAACAACACTGGCATTTATTATGAGTCATGTCTGGTCACCTGATGAATGTAAGTCCAACATACACTCCTTTTAGCTCTGTTTTGGTCTCCATCAATTCCTGAGGGAACTATCTGGCTCTTCAACCTCTAAATACTCTCTGTGTTCACCAGCTACTTGCTAACTTGTTTGGTCTTTGGTCCTGAGTAAGTAGGACCAAAGTGCTGAGGGCTGAAATAGGTCCAGAGTTGATGGGAACTGCGGGTGATAAATTACTTTTAAAGACGGTCAACGCCAAAAGAAATTTCAGTTTCATTTTAAGAACACTTAAGCACATACCTGGCAAATGCCATTAAGGGTTAAGTGCTGAAGAGGTGAAGGGTTTTCTGGTAGAGGGAGGCTGTATATTTAACTGACAGGCCCAGGCCATGCTGGGGACAGAAGGGGAGTAGGCTGGAGCATTTGTGCCCTGGCCTGCCCCGACAGCCCCCAGCAGGACCATGAGACAACACCAGCCTGTCAGCACCCTCAGCTATCCACATCACAGCCAGGACATTGTTGTCAGCAGGACACTATACACACTGACCCATGCACACACACACACACACACACACTCATTCACATACCACAGCCAAACACATACACTCACATAAAGAGGGACAGATACCCCCCACCTACACACACACACACACACACACACACACACACACACACACACACACACACACACACACACACAGCATCAACTGAATGTTTGGTTAGCCTGTTTGTGCCTGTCAGTCACCTTTTCACTGTCCCTCACACACACACACACACACACACACATAGTCAGAGTTAACCAAGTCTGGGTAACAAACAGGTGTGAAATTGCTTTCTGCAGTGATGTCACCTCCTCTCTTTGCCTTATCTCTACCTTTATCTCTCCATCTGTTTTTTACCTGATAAAGTCATTTCACTGTTGAGCAGTTACATGATGAGGTGCTCCAGTGTAGACAAAGGGCACAAATCTAGTGTGCATCTTTTTTAATAAACACGACCAATTCACTTTTTCCAACCCAGTTTATTCAGTCAGTGTCCTTCCTGCCCCCACACTCTATCCATCCCTCATACATGCATCTCTCCAGCACTTCCATATCAACCACTGTATGCTCTGCCTGCAGCCAGGTCCTGCAGTGGCAGCAGACCACAGATGGTGATGAATACTGGATGGAGTGGTGGTGCTGCATCATGGAAGCTGGCAGGATGAGGTTAGACCGGGTAAGGTTTTTTTTTTTTCCATGACCCCATTTAGTAGCTTTTCAGCTGATGATAATGTAGGTTTTACAGGTTGATTCTGCTTTATTACAACTTAGATCTTGTTTTTGTTGTTTTGTCTTCATCTCTACCACTTATGTGGACGTTATACTCACCAAAGTAATGGCTGACATCAGGGAACACAGTGAATTTGCAACAAATAAAGCTAGACTAGGTAAAAGGTTGTAAGCTAAGTAAGGGTTTAGCCACATTATCTGAACCACTTTGAAGGTTAAACTTTGAGTGAACACGTACAACATGTCAGCAATAATTCATCATTGCATAAGAACTGTGTCCGCACAACTACAGCAGGTACAAAAGGTCAAAGTTGAATCAGGAAGTCAGAGGGCAAACTGGGATGGATGTTTAAAACAAACAGTCTGTTGAACGTTTGCCTCTGTATTTTCCTCTGAATAAATTTGACTACACTGAGTGAGTGCTCCCAAATCTCAACAATTAAATGATGGCAAAGCTCTGCAAATAAGACAAGAAAGTAAAACTGGACTTATACCAGGACACCATTCTCTAGGCCTGTTTTGTATAAGTTGTAAGCTAATGCTATAGGCAATGTATGAAATGCAGCAAACCAGCAGGAATTTTCTTTAGAAATCTTTTCATTTAGTTATATACGATAACCTGTGTTGCCACTAACTAATGCAACATTACTAAAAGGAGTGCAATTTTTGCACCACCATGACCATTTACTTCACCTTTTCTTGTGGACTTTTCCCCAAGAGGGTGCAGATGTTGGTGACTTCAAATAAATTAATGAAAAACATCCCCAGGAACCGAGCTACTTGTCTACTGCACAACACAGCATAAAGTCAGACCTATTACATCTTGACTTATAGTTAAACTGTAGCCATTTACATTCTGAAGTTACAGTAAGAATGATGATCTTGTTTTCCAAGTGTCTCTTCATTAGGCCCTACACTGTTTCTGAACATACTGTACTTCTGTGCAGAGTCTCCAGTACTCAGACAGATGGAGGCTGACATTGCAAAGGTTGTCAGTTAGATTTTAACCAAATCTACTGTTTACACTTGTGTGTACCCAAGCCTGCTGAACTGCAAAGATACCACATGAGCCAGTAACCTTTATGTGCATGTGACTTCATGTTGAAGTGCTGAGCAAGGACTTATCTTACTGTATAACCCAACTTTTCTTTACTTGTTTAAAAAGCTAAAGTAGGTTCTCATCTCCTGTCCTATCGGCCCTGGACTCTGGACTATACTTGACCCGCCTTTGACAACTAACTTTAGCTCTACTGTACTGGACCTCTAATCTCACTGCAGATGTTCAGAAACAAGCTGCCAGCTCACAATGGCTCAGCTCACTTGCTGGGAGTTTAACAAGGTGAATAACTCTTATATAACTCAGGGTATCAGATATGATTAAGCAGAACTATGCTGATGGTTGGTCAGAAATAAGTCTCCTCGAAGCCACTGTCTGATAGTTGTCTGATAATTACTTATGTCCTGCCGCTGCTCTTATCAGCTGACCTACATACTCGACTGAGCTTTACATCAGAGGACCAGTATGAGGTGTGTAAGTGTGTGTAGGTGTGTCATGCCATACTGACACAAATACAGTTGCTGCAGATACATTATGATGCATGTGTACACAGCAGTGTCTCAGTGTACATCTGGATAAGCCTGTATCCTCCAATAGTCAATGTGCTCTGTTCATCAGCACAGAAAACTGAGGTGATATCTTACACAGATGAATCTGCCGTGTCCTGAGACAACACAAAAAAACACAGTTCCACCGCTTCTTCACCAAACCGCAAGACGTGCCTGGGTGCACATCTACAAACAATTAAGAATGAGTAAAAGTTTCCCAATACACACACACAAAGAGTTACGTGAAGTATGAAAGCCAGTTTGTCCATGGGGACGCCTCATAAAGTGAGTCAGGCATGACTGGGAGGCCTGAGATGAGGAAGTAATCACATCAGGGAGGATAGAGTTTCCATAAACAAGTCGCAGATCAGGTACGCAGCACTAGATTTTAAAAAGATGTAATATTAGAGACAGACAGACAGACAGGCAGGCAGGCAGGCAAGCAGGTAGAGGTTCAGATAGACAGCTGGTTGCCATATTAAAAAACATTAGCCAGGGTATGGTCTCATAACTTTTTACCCCCCAGGCCAGAGATGTTCCTCACGCTGAATTATGGGTTATGACTGGTCTGACCACAACCAGATACAGTTATTCCAATCCCTCAGGGCTTTCTGTCCCACATGAGCCTCTGTAGACACAGCACAGTACAAGAAAACACTGGAAATATGAATCAAGAATTGTATCAACTCTGCCTCACGCACACACACAATAGATGACAGGTGATGTCCAGCAACAACAGCTGCACATACTGTATTTCTGCACTGATATCTGTTCCTTTGTAGTGTGTTATCATGTAGCTTGTCAAGTAGTAAATTTTTATAGAGTAAAACAGCTGCTGGTTAAAAAAAACACAATCAGTTCAAAGTTCATATTACTTAAAATGGTGACACCACATGCAATCATCTCGTAAATGCGTCTGTCTTATCAACACTATATTGTGACGATGTGTTTAATCATCTTTAGCCCTCTGGACTTGTCGTCTTATCTTCCTGTTAAGATGAGCCATTGTCCCATGAGCATCTGACATCATTCAAATTTTGTGACATTTCATATAATCTTAATAGAACTGGACTGTATGTGTGTAAGTGCATATCATCAATGGGAGAAATATTGAATTCAAATTAAATACAATTTTATTTATATAGCACCAAATCACAGCAGAAGTTATCTCAAGGCACTTTTCATATATAGCAGGTCTAGACCGTACTCTTTATATTATTTTATTTACAAAGAGAGACCCAACAAATCCCACCATGAGCAACCACGAGGACTAATGTTAGCTTATGTTCTCAAACCTTTAAGCAGATATTGTTGTCATTCCACTTAATGACTCTGGCCACATTTTAACATTTGACAATATTCTGGCATTGTCACTCCATACTCAGTATATTATATATTACCTTAACAATGAATCATTATTCATAAACTAATCATGTAAAATCTTAACTTTTAAAGTCACCAGAGGCTAGCTGTAATATAAATGTAGTGAAGTAAAAAGTACAATATTTTCTTCCCAAATATACTGGGGTGGAAGAATAAAATAACCTAAAAACTAAAAGTACTTTGAAACTGTAAATCAGCTACTTGACCAATATTCTTTTTTTGTCAGTGTATTTTTAAAATCCTGTGTTCTTATTAATCATTAGTATTATCACAAAGCTGTGGTATTATCCTTCTAGTTTTGTCTCCTCAGTGTACATAGGCATAATTGAAAGCATCTTTCAATTACCCAAAAAACATAGAGGAGCCATCTGCTGGGATGAGAGTAATCACTATGCATTGTTGCGTGCAGACATGAATGAGTGAGAAGCCAGAGTCTGAGTCAGAGCAGGTTCAGTAAGGGGACAGATAACACAACGGTGTATATCACAAGAACCCTTTTCAGTTTCACTCTAATCTGAATACTGTTTCAAATAAATCCATCCAGAATCTTCTGAGAAGAGAGATAAAAGAGTGTTTCTCAGCAGAGTTGCAAAAACATGACAGCGCTAGTTCCCTAGTGGGCTAATATGAGTCAGCGCTTTGAGGGTTAAACCATACTTTCAGTCCCTACATGGTTTCATATGCAAATTTTCCAAATGCAAATGTAACATAGATACATGTATTAGGTCACATGTATGAAAATACTAATGGTTGAAAAATAGGTCATTTTTTTCAAAAGTTTCAACAGTTTTCAGTGATGAACACTAAAGCACGATACACAGATACACAGTTACACACTCACAGCTTCACATGCTGCTAAGATGCCTTAAGAAGCTGAGCTTTAACTGTTATTTGAGTGTTTTTTAAGTGTGTAACTATATTGCTGGCAGGCTTATGTAGAAGAAATGAAATGTATTTGTGTCTGACTAATGTAATCATATGATACTTCTATCACACACACACACACACACACAGAAATCCTTGTACACACACCAACTGACCCCTGAGATTGAATAATTCTTTTCACATTGTACACACACACAGTTCCCTTTCTTTCATTCAGTCATCCAACTGACAATCACACACACACATCAGAGGAGCAGCACAGCAGTACGTGACTCTATTAGACATCATCAGGCAGGTCATGTTAGCAGAGTTCATAGGTTGAAAAAGGATAAAGGTCAGCATGCTGACCTGAGGGTGACACATACTGTAATGAGTGTAATGTGAATGTCCTGACTGCTAGATGGTGTAATGAGCTTAATGTCCATTTGTGAAGGGGGCTATGTTTATATGCTGGTGGATTTACAAAGAAGTCTAATTGTCAATGACAGACTTTATCAAGTATGATAAGGGTCATTCATAGGGAAAATGGAGGAGTGAATGGGTTAGATTTGACTGTTTTGCATGTACATTAAACCAATTCATTTGTATGGTGTTCATAGTATTTCTAAAAAATGAGGACTAATGGAACTGTATCCAGCCATATCCTTTAGTTTGGGTTTTGTCCAGGCCATCTCTAAGATTCAGTGAGCTTTAGAGGTCAGTGCTGTACAGACATGACAATGATATTAAGCATCCCACTGAACCGGCAAGAAAGCAAATAAATATATTTATCAAAATGACAAAATGTTCCTTTAATTTTACAGTTTCTTTAATTCAGAGCATACAGCTAAAACACTGCCATCTAAACTGACATTGGAAGAGGTTGTTAGTTGAGTGGATACAAAAGTATTCTTGTATGTAAATCATGTATGTGGAAGACACTAAGTTGCTAAAGGTGAAGTACCCACTCTGCCATGCTGGTAAATTGTCATGGGAGCTGTAGTTATTTTGTACAGTAAAAAATGATTCACCGCTTAACTTTGTGAAGGTTTCATATTCTAAATGCAGGTACTGTAGCCACTCATTTATCTTACAATATGGATTGTTAAACCAAGAAACATGTTCAAGTTTTTAAGGAGTACCTCTAAATATGAACAAAAAAAAAAACAAATATGAGAAAATTTGTTAGCTGTCCTTCTTATTTAGACCAGCTTACAATACATCCACACTGTGTCATGCATTTCTAATCAAGCTACACAACACCATGTGGACCCACTAGTGTATTATGTAAAGTGAGATGCATCACCAAGTGGTTTATCACAGGATACTGCAGCCAGAGGCTCCCACACTGCTCTGTATAGGTGGGACTGAACGGTAACTTTCATATGAGCAGCGTGGGCCATAGGCAGACTGTATAGGCGATGTACTGTAACATGGAGCATATACTGTAGGTCACAAGGAAATCCCAAGAAGGAACTGATGACCTTGTTTTTCCTGTTGTGTCTTGGTTTGAAGCAGTGAAAATGTCTCATGTTGTAAATAAGCCACAGGTATAAAATCCTCACTATTATTATTACATTTCATCAAAAATCTGATTTAAATTCATAAAGTTTCCCTGGAAATCTTCATTCATTAATTCAACAAACAAAAAAAAACACACACACACACACACACACACACACAATTAAGAAACATTTCCCAAAAGTCTTAGACCCCAGTTTCCTGGAGTTTGTTCAGTAATTGAAAAACTGACGTCAAGAGTTATTCAATAAATGTAAATTAACTCAATCTCTAAGTGGTGGACTTTCCCTTCTCTCCTCCTTTTTTTCAATCTCTGTTTACATCTGTTTCTTTCTTCATGTGTGCCTCTGTCTCTCCATCTCTCTCTCTCTCCATCTCTCCCAGGCTCTCCCACCCTCCCTCTTATGTGTTTCCATAGTCTCATGATCAATTAGCACACACCAAGAGGAGAGGAGGGTGGAGTCAAGGTGGCCATGACGTCCAACTCGACAAGGGTTGCCATGTCGACAGCGGGTGTGGTCTGCAAAGTCAAGAGAGAGGTGGTGTGATGTTTCCCTTTGAACCAGTAAGTGTGTGTGTGTGTGTGTGTGTGTGTGTGTGTGTGTGTGCATAGATCATGTGGTTGTGTTTTAATAGAGCGCTGATCCGGTCATATGATGGTCAACACCTCAATATCACACATTACCTGCGATACAGAGTTACATATGAACTACTCCCAGCAAATACAGTACATTTAGTGAACTAAGTGCAGTACAGTGGGTGTACTGAGAATGAGACTAAACGTATGAAACAAATAGAAATTTTGCATAAAATAGTCCCAGCTGCAGAGGTTGTAGCAGACGCGTTTTCCACTGAGACATCTCACAAATATATTCAAATTTCCCAGCAGCACAGCTCCAAGTTTCTTCAGTTTTCTTTTTAAAAGTATGTCATATCTTCTATTACTGGGATAATCATTTTACATGAGTTGCTTAAATGATTAGTCAGCTGAAAAACAAATTAACTGATAATCAATTAGTCATTTAATCTGATTGCTTAACTCCAATGAAAATGCAATAAAATGTTTAAATATAAAATGCAATGATTATTGTAACACTAGCAAGTAGAGGTCTTTATAAGTCCAAAGATTCATGCCCACACCTGAAAAGACCTGGAGCTGTACTACCTGAAACCAAACCAGACCAGTCTATTACTTGGGACCCAGACTCATGCAGAACTGAGAACTGTCAGACCCAAACCCAGCTGGGGGATACAGACAGATGACAGATGGAACTCATTTAGGATATGATTTTTGCATCTAATATAATAAAGATAATTTTGACCCTTTTGAACTACAGTATAATAACGAGTGCTTGTTTATCTCTCTGAAATGAGTCTGACCTCTGACCTCTGACCCCTCACCTCCTGAGCAGGGGCACTCACTCAGAGATCCATCAGCCAGGTCTCCTCAGCTCCACTGGGTTAAGACATAATGTTAAACAGACCCAGGGCCCATGGCAATAGAACTTGAACCTGTTTGACCATAGGAACGTTGATCCGAACCGGCTGGGTCTATGGGAAATAGTTAAAATGAAGTAATTCGTACAGATTACATACAAGTATGCACAATTATTATTTACTGTTAGTGCTGCAGGTTTCATTGAAAAAAAAAA
>BRZM01004701.1:36089-46385 GCA_033238685.1 Lates japonicus
CACTATAGGCAGGCCGCCTGAAGGCAGGGCTGCTGGCTGGCAAATGTATTAAATAAAGTGGTTTCGATCACGTACTCATTTGTAATCCACAAGGCCTACATACCAGGTAGTTTATCAAAATATAATCCTGTTGTAAGACCCAAATGCCTCTTCACCTGGATTAGAAAATAATAAAAATCCACTTCCAACAAAGGGGCACTTGACAAGGATATAGACTTGGAATATCACCACAAGGGAGGAAAAGGTATAGAGGAAGAGGTCAGATTCCATTAAATACTGCTCATTTTCTTTGGGCGTCAATTTTGCACCCATGCTTTTTTAACTTTCAACGTGCAGTTGCCACCCATGCCAAAAATATACCTTAAAACAGAGTGTGTATAATAAGGAAATATCTGAGAGAAAACCTGAGTGCAACCTCCTTACACCTCAATCAGCATCCTCGACTGATTTTAGTAACTGTACCTCTAGTTCCGTGCTGAATTGGTACCAATTCTGTACCAAACAACATTGTACCTTTATGGTAACAAAAGGCACTATTTGTGTGCTCATGAGGACCCATTATAGCCTGTTATACAGTAGTGCATTTGAGAGGAAATGTTCATATAAAATATACCCTCTTTGGTAAATTTCTATTTTTGAGAGTGTATCATGTGAACTGCGGCACCCCAGTTCCCGGGTGAATGACTTCTGATTTATTTGCAGGCACCAGCACAATTTCTCTAGGCATCTCTGCCACAGCCGTGCTCAGTACAGCCAATTCCAATCGGGCTTCAACGGATTCCAGTGCCTCCCGCTTCAAAGTAACGGCAGCCCACCCTGGTTTCATCTATACCAATGGTATTCATCCTTACCCAGGTGAGCCAATCAAGTTTCATATGTTGTTACGAGATATATCTGTAACATCTACTGTCGCGGAGACGGTTTCAATCGACACTTGTAAGATTAACTGCTTGTACTGATGGTGATCTGCAACGTTTCTGATTATTCTAGTGTTGTACTTGATCTTAGTCAAGAACATCACCTAATTGCTATAGATGCAAGTTCAACATGTCAGTTATGACAAATTGAATTATATCACATAGTACTGTTTGTGCTTTTGACAAGGAGTCCTTTACTCACACCTCACGACACCTTTTTCTGATTTGAACTGAAGCGATACTGAAACAATCAACAGCGCTTTGGCAGATTTCATAGCCAGCCCCAGTATCATGATGAATCCACTGTCTATCCACGCGTCCACAGGTTAATTTATGTGTCTCAGCCCATCTCGGCTTCTTAATGCTGTCTCGGGACTGATTCTGGAAGAATTGACAGACACACACTTCCCATTCTGCATTATGCAGGCAGCTGCAATTGTAATGAACTACAAAGGGTTTGTTTGGCATGTTGTTAATATTTTATAAACACTTGGGGCGTATCAAGCATTCTGAAGAATTGAGAGATGTGACAACTCCACATTTCTCCCACTCCTGTGTGATTCCTGCTGATGGTTCTCACAGATAAGCCACTTCTGCCTCGCCTCTAAATCTGTCTTGACCATTCCGCCCTCTCTTTGTCTTTTTGGCTTTCATTTCCTCTCTTTGTCACCCCTTTCAACTTCTTTTCTCTGCAGCACAGAGTCCAATGTGACCGACCTCCAACAGGCTTATGTTGGCGCCCAACACTACGCAGGTGATCCGGCCTCCTACCTCCTCTGCTCTCTTCACTTCCTCCATCTGTCCCTTTCCCTCTACCCTCTCCCTTTTCTGTTTGTCACATCAGTAGACACTATGACAGGTAGAGATAGCTGGATGACCAGCCAATTTCCTCACGGATTAGGCTACTTTACATTAGGATTGCAAAGGGATTTTCAGTTGACTTGATTATACACCCACACACACAAAAAAAATCTTAATTCCAAAAGTACACCATGAGCTGTGGCTCTGAACCTGCCATAGCCTCCTCACATGAGAGATGACATAGACCTCTTAGACCACTGCACTCTGCCTGACATCAGCTCTTATTAACATGGTGTAAGTCTCCCTCTCTTTTTTTGTGTGTATGCTCAGTTGAACTGTACTCCGCTCCCCTTTTCGCCACGCTCTTTGTGCAGTGATCCACCAGCCAAATGAGCCCGGGCTCCCAGTCATAATGCAATTTATTTATGCAATGTCTAGAGGACGCAAATGAACAATGGAATAATGATTTGAGTTTTGTTGTGTCAAATATGAAAATGGAGATGTGAAAAATTCCACTCTGGTTCTCCCTTTGCAACAGCAGCCTACCCTGCCGCCTATGCGCCAATCAGCCAAGCGTTCCCCCAGCAACCAACCATCATTCCCCAGCAACAGAGGGATGGTAAGAGCGAGCAAGCGCGCCCACCCAAGATAAAAGGTGATAATTGCCATGTTCCATTCTAATGTAGCTGCGCTGCTTTGAATTAGCGTGGGAGGGAAAAAGCTGGCTGGGGAAAATGTGAGAAAAAGGCTTCTCATTTAAAGAGAAGAACATTAGCAGTGAGATGGAAAGTTACTCTGTCATTATTCAAAAACTGCACTAATTCAAACTCGCAGCGTTGGACTGCTTAATCAGTCCATTACAATGTGTTTAAGTGGTTATAAATATTCATCAGATTAATTAGCTGCATGCATAATCATTTATTACCATTCCTAGTGTAGTGTTCGTTCTTATGCCACAGCATCAGATGTAATAAAGCATAGGATATACTGTGATGGTAAATCACTTTTTTGACACCATTTGTCAGTCTCAATTATTCATCTATATGATTGTATGAGACAGCATAGAGTGGCATGAATATTCAATATAGGAACTCTGAAATTGAGTGTTTCCAACATTGCCTGGAGGAAAAGTTAGTTTATGTTTGCATTTTTTGATAGTAAGAGAGTGCACGCCGGGGTCACAGTGCAGAAGTGTATGAATAAAGTGTAGATACACATAAACTTATCTTCACATGTCAGCAGCTTATTTGCTATACATGCAGGCATACTTTCACAAAAAAACACACAACAGTTAAGTTCATCCCATCTCTCACTGCTACCTTGGAGCATTTTAATCATTAGCTAGAATTAGAGAAGTCGTGGTAATGCAAACACACAGAGAGACAAAGCCACACACATACACACAGGCAAACACACACATAGAGCTATTCTTGGTTGAGCCAGTGGCCTGTCTGAGTTCTGGCCTCCTCTGGGTTTTGGCTGCTCTCCCAGTCTGTCTCAGTCCACTGCCACAGTCTGCAGCTCTGCCATTTAACAAGAGACACCTAAACCTGAATACACAGGCACAGTCAAGCCTCAGCTTCAACCTCCCTCTGAAAGCTAACAATTTCAACAATACATTCTATCAGTTTGTGTCTGTGCGTATATCAACAGAGAAAATCCTCCCAAATCCAAAAATATAATTTTAACCAGACAAATCTTTACTGTACTCTTTGAAAATATGTGTCCTTTTCACTTCAGTGAAGCATTTCAGGCAGCACAGTGACATGTCAGTACTATACAGCCACACACACTGACACAGCAAATATCGGGACTGTATATGATTATGCCCCAAGAAATGCAGTGTTGTCAAATGCTTGTGAATAAACTATAACATCATATTAATCAGAACAGAATATTAATTGGTTGTAAGAAAAAAAAACATACAGTATAAAAGTTTTTCCTGCTTAAGTTCAATGCCAACTTTACCAAGTCTGTCCATATCGACAATAATAAGTCTGTGTCCAAAATGACTCCCTATTTACTATGCTGTACACTGCACTGTTTACCCTCTACCATTTTAGAGTGTCCAAAGTGTGTAAATTTATCCACTATATAGTGCCCTCAAAAATCTCATTTACATTACTTTCTGCTCACAGTTCCCCGATGCAATGCAATGCATTTTATAGATGTGAAAACTGTAGTTGTGCGACTCAACAGCTGACATTGATGACTTAAAATGACGATGCTTAGTAAGTTTTTGAAATCTCAACTTAAGACTAAAGTACTGTGTGTCTGTTAAATAGGCAGTGGTGAAAGATTTCGGACACAGCCTAGGACCCATGTCAAGAGCACTGGCTTAGGTGCATCGGCACCAACCTGAGCAGAATAATTTCCAGATTGTCCTAGGTGAAAAAAACGATGTAGCAACAAATCAATATGTCAGTGGTTGTTTGAGGTGACAGCAAATGTTGAAAACAGAAAGAACATATAGCTTTGTATGCCTTATTGTTGTCATTCTTCATTCAAATTTCAGGACCTCTTTTTGTGTTTTTGTTGAGAGAAGCTGTCTCAACAATATGTTACACAACTACATTATGAATGTTTTAGAAGAGTACTCCACCAATTTAGAATTGCACTCAGATTCACTTTGGACAGTAAAAAAAACAAAAAAAAAAAAAACTGAACCACACTGTTTTCTTTATACCATTCTTCTTTTTTTGTCATAACCTGGCACCTGCATTGCACAAAACACAAAACACAAAAACTTTAAGTGCTGACACTTCAGTTGGAAATTCAGGTGTGTTATGCTAGTTGCAGCTAATGTAGTCTCAAATCATTAGCCTCAAGCAGAAATTAGATGTGGGCTATAGAGGTTTATTAAGCTCAACTTGTTTCTAACTCCACACCCCAAGATTTTTTTTATTTTCAAACCTGTAGTGTTCAGTCCCTACCTATGCTACCTAAGTGACGCCCCTTGATGCAATTTATCAGACTTGCACAGCTCCCTCTGGATTTTGTTTAATTCTTAACAAATGTAGTATCACTGCCCAAGACCTGTAAACAGACTGTGTAATGTGTAAAACTGTCTCTGCTTTGAAGAAATTCTGCATATGAGAATCATACCAAAAAGATTACCATTGTAAACTGTGTGAATAAGTCATACAACCATGTGTCTGTATAAATAATGCACCCAGATCAACTTTGTCAGCATGCACTTCCAGATATTTTGTGCTTTGCTACTTAGCTCTTTCACACAAACAGTATTAGATAAACAATTTAAGCCCCATAGACCTACTGTAAAAGCTATTTACTTTTGTTGGCATTCAACATATGAGTTAAATAAATACAAATTATCCAATGCAATCTTTGAAATAAAAAATTATATATATTTAAGATTCATTAGATCAGGGTTGGTGTACACATTTTTTCGAGTACGTTTCAGTATTCTTTGTTGGACAAGACACTGTATGATTTTACACTCACAAATTTACCCAGCCAAAAAATGTACTCCACATAGCTAAATGGAGAGACTTGAATATATGTGAAAGGCTGCTATGCTGCTAGGGGGTATTATTTTTGCAAGACTAGAGGTAAAGAGGTGTGCAGCAAAACAAATGATGTCCTGTCCTTATTGTACAAACGTTTCTTTTCCTCAAACAAACCACCTCTTTTCAAAGCATGAATCCTCCATAAGAGACCTAAACCTAAACAGACAGAACTGAGATTCAGCCTTAAAAAAAAAAAAAAACCTCCCTACTCTGTCAACCTGTGTGTGCATGTGCGTGTGTGTCCTCTATCTCTCTGAGGCATAGCAGCACTACAGCCAGCCACCACTGCAGACCTCTTATCAGCCTTCTCACCAGCCCCAGTCTCATCTCGTCATGCTATCACCCTGAGCAATGAGACAGGAGAGAATGCTAGCCAGGCAGCCAGCTGCAAGCATACTGTCCCTGAGTCCATCACATCTCTCTCCTTCTCTGTCCATGGTTCCATCTCTCTCCAGTTCATTCCTGCCTTTATCCAGATTGGCCTGTACAATATGTGGCAGCTGGGTGGATGAGTGTAGAGGGATGGAGAGAGATTGGAAGACAGTCCTACTGTCACACAGTAATTGGGGCAAAAACTTGGCTTATGTCTTAATGTGTACTCTGCTGCCTCCTCCTCCTCTCTCTTTTTCTGCGTCTCAGTGTTTCTCTTTCTCAATATATCCATCTCAGTCTTTCTCTTTCAATCAGCCTCTCTGTGTTTTTTCCTTCTCCTGTTGTCTCTGTTTTTATATCTGGCTATTTTTCTCGTCTGCCTCTCCCATCTCTGTTTCTCTGTGGTTGTTTTACGTAATACTTGAGCAATTGCCAGCACCTTTTCTGAGACAATAGTCAAATTTAACTGTATAATAAGATTTAGTAAAGTGCTTTCTATCTGTCCAGTTATTATGTGAAATGAGGTTCTCGGGAGGATTCAAATGGAAACCACAAAAAGAGCTGACTAAACAACTGTGTGTGAACACTTGGGAGTGGGATTAAGGCGTGAGTACTCCACGTATACCAGATGCAACTAATAACGTGCCACAGTAACTGTTTACATGGCTCCTGTGTTCCTTGTATTACAGTCGGTGGTTAGCATGGTCATTTCACCCATGTATGGTCCGTCTCTCTAGCACTGGGCGTCTCCTGTTTATGCTCCCATGAAACCCCCCTGATGTCTTTCTCTCATCACCAGGGCCAGAAGGTTGCAACCTGTTTATTTATCACCTGCCCCAGGAGTTCGGAGATGCGGAGCTCATGCAAATGTTCCTACCTTTTGGCAACGTCATCTCCGCTAAAGTCTTTGTGGACCGAGCAACCAATCAGAGCAAATGTTTCGGTGAGTCAAAAATCGACATTGAAGAGAAGAAGAAAAAAAAAATCATTAAAATTAACAAAGTGACACCGTGGCTGCGTTTGGCAATCTTCTCATGTCTCTTGTTGCTTTCCTGCAATTAGTGTTTGCTTTTGCTTTTATTCCCAGTGTCTATCCTAATCAAGTTGCAATTAACATTTTAAAGGTGGCGTTACATGCCACTGAGCAAAAGGCGGGGGTGGGGTGCATGCTCCTGGCTTCATCACCTGAGCATATCTAACAAGGTGGTGGGGCTCAACAACAACGGAAACGAGGGGTTATGTGTGTGTGTGACAGAAGGTGGGCAGCTCTGAATGAATAGATAAGCTCATTTTGCTGTTAAAGATCCTTCCACAGTGCCATTTCGCTCACACATCTGACATCTTCCTCATCACACCATTCTTAATACAATCAGTATCCATCTACCCTTCTCTACCATTTCATCCTTTACCCAAAGAAAAACATTTTCTAGGTCCCCCACAATCCTCCAGCCAGGTAACCCAGTGACATCCCTCCTCTTTCCTCTAGCCTCCCCAGCAAACCAGTTCACTCAGGGTGGAGGCGGTGCAAATGGAGATCATGGGCTTAAGAGATAATATTAATAGACTTTGGTGTGGTATACTGTTGATTCAGTTGGACAGCAGCACCAGAACAGGCACAGAGAAGACTCCCATGGCTTTCTTTCAGTTCTCTTAACATGTGTCTATGAGGGCTTTCTCCTCCTCGCTTGTGTCTCTCTCTCTCTCCTCTCTCTCTGCTCTATCTCTCGTCCCTCATGGGACAGTCTCTCTTTCTCCTGTGCTCTCCTCTAAACATATACTCTTGCTATCACTATCAAATGTCAACAAGGGAAGGACAAAAGGCGGTGACCTCATCAAGTCTCACTGGCTTATTTTCCACGGCTGGTAATTAAGATCTTGGTGAAAAGCAGTTAACCCATGATTCTTTTGTGAGCTTACGTGTTTCTTGCCTCCTTTTTATGGCAGGCCTCGGAATAACTTTTGTGAGGTGAAAAATGATTGAGCTTACCATCATGGAGTTAGGCACATCAGTGGCCGTGGTGGTGATGTCTGCTGCTGTCCTTCGCGGTGACAGGCAGACAGGCGACAGAGGCATGTGTTGGAGGAGGCTGCAAAGTCCTGCAGTTGAAGAGAAGAGGAGAGGAGGAGGAGGAAAGCATAATTTGTCCATGGTGAGAGGAAAGAAAGAAGCAGTGGCAGATCTGGCTGGTTTGCTGGCTGAGGGCAGCCTGGAGGGTGAGAAGGCTCAGGGGGAATGAATGCTGATTGTCAGAATGGTGATGGGGTGAATGATGGGTGAAATGACAGTGAGATCTTTGAGTCCTTGAAGTGATACCGCCTTTAACTCGGTGGCATGTGGCTGCCACGCTGGGTGATTGTGCTGGAATAAGCGAAACACTGATGACCACAGTTTTCTTTCTTCTCTTCAATCATTTAACTCACCAATATCAGTCCGGGCTGGCGACATATTCAGGGCCTGCATGACCACGTCTCGAGCTTTCTGGACGGGCGGGGGTTTGTCGAACTGGGGCGGTGGGGGTTTCGGACCTGTGGCATGGTGGGCTCGGCTCGTCGCTGTTCACGACTGTGTACAGAGACACGAGCCGCGGCGTTGCTGACGGGCGCAATGATTGCATCAGCCGTGGTGCCTGGGTGTTCAGTCAGCTGCTGTGGAACCTCAGGGCTCTTCGCTGGACAGAAAGCACTTGCTGATATACGGTTAAGTGACGATTGATAAAACTGACGCTCTGCGCTGTTTCACAGAAAGGCTGAGATGGGGAGGGCAGAAGAAAACGTGAATGTAAACGCCAGGAAAGAGGAAAAGCTTGAAGGCGGGCCAGAGAAGGCGGGTCTGACTGCGGGTTCAGGAAGGGCAAGCCGACCGGATGCCCTTTGTTCAATATTGTTCAGTAGGACTGTCTTCAATGTCTCCGTCCTCTGCCGCATCCGCCAACCACGCTGTTGTGCAGGCCAATCGTTTCGAAGATGAACCGTGAACGGAAGATGTGATGGACTCGGGGTTTCAGCTAACACAACGCATTCTCCTGTCTCGCCGCTGAGGTGATAACCGTAACGAACAGACTTTGAAACTGATAGATGCTGCGTGACCAAGCGGCTTTCAGCCTTTACTATCGCCTCCAGCAGAAAGGACTGCCATCACCTGGATGACGTTTTGAGCTGGGCTCGGTTCGCTCTGTTGATTTAGGTCTCACGCGGAAGACCGTAGAAAAAAGCGGGCCAGCAAGGACGGGACACGCACTGCACTCGGTGCTACAGCCTGGCGGCGGCGCGGCTTTGCTTTCACCTGCTATTCAGTGCTCTCCCGACTAACTGTGAGCGCATTTTGGCTGACAAGCTGATGTAAGCGCTCGATGTCTTCTCGGCACAAAATGCGGCTCGGCATCGGCGCGCTTGATCTGTGGTGTCTTAAATATGTATATTTTTGTTCAGGTACGTGAATGAACTGTATTTATTACTCATATTGAATGTGGCTCGTAAACAGCTTTGCAATGGTCTATGAAGGCTGTGTTTATCTAATACTGATGGCATTAACAAGCCTGCTCTGGAGATACTGTTGATGGTGCGTGCTATACAGACACATCGATTGTGACAATGCGGTTTAATGTGCTGACCCAGCAGTCTGTTTGAAACGAGAGACGATTTTGCGTTACACCGATCTCGTTTGCGAATGACGGGCAGTGGGCCTGCATTTGTTGAAGTGAAGCAAATCGGAGAGCTATGCGAAGTGCGACAAACCGTCGAGGCGCGGGTGGCATGGTGGCTGCCACGGTACGAAATAAAAATAACGGAGATGATGATTGAAACGAGTTGATGACAAACGTAACCCGTCTGTTCTGGCGGTATGATTTAGGACATTGGCGCAACTAACATAACGCAGTTGCTGATCATTTTGTTTTCGTTTTGATACGATGCGAGATAACCGGAACCCATGATGAAGAATGTTAGCCCGGTGTTCGGTTTTTGTTTTGCTGTCAGGGGTGGATCTGATGCAATGGGCCGGTGGAGCCACTGCCTAAAGCATTCGCCAGGATGACCAGCGTAACATATTCGGACGGCTTCAAGCACCTGAAGATCCTGAAACTGATCGAAGAAGACGGTGGCAATAAAACATGTGAAAACTTCTGTTTTCGGCGGTGCCTCAAGCAACCGCTGGTTGCGCTCGTTTTTTCACCTGAGACGTCTGGTAATGCTCGGGTTGATGTGATGCGCCTAACCGGTAACCGACGTAAGGTCTGAGCCCGACGATCGAGCTCTTCGCCACTGCTGTTGCTGAACACTGTGCACAGTCATGGTTAATTTCAAAAACGCAAGCATCGTCGTTCGTCATCGTCGGCTGTTGATCGCACAACAGTTCATCTGCAAATATTGCGTGCGTGAAACTATTGACAGCGGTAATTTTGAGCACTATGGTGGATGAGGCCACGCACCGGACACTCTAAATGACGGGCTGGCTGGTGCGGTGGCTTTCGGCACATAATAATGGGGAAGTCATTTGGACACGAACTTGACCGATGTTTGAACTGGCTGGTGGCGTTGAGCTGGCGGGCGCCGCTGTGTTTTTCTTTGTTCGTGCTGTGATATTGCCAGTTGTGCAAGCGTTGACAACACTTTCGCTGAGACATCGCTCTTCCGGTCGATATTCTCGTCGTGACCAGCCAATGACTATGTACATATTG
>BRZM01004703.1:0-12933 GCA_033238685.1 Lates japonicus
GGCACGTGTGAAGCTTGAAGAGTGAATTGTGAAGTTGTTAATTTCCCTAAATCTGAGAAGAATTGCTTGAAAAATGACTTTCAAAATGTGCAAGACACATGGCAGCTGGCTTTGAGAGGGCCATGGAAAAATAAAGGAATTGGAGAAATGGTGCTCTCATTGTAATACACTGAAGCATATTCCTTCTGTTTTAGGTTAGGACAATCTTGTGATTTAAAAAATCCTCTTGTCAAAATCTCCATGACATAAAGACAATGTAAACAGCATAATGTCCAAATTTAATTTGGAAATGGAATCCTACTTCAAGAAATATTCCAACCAGATTTCGGAGAAACACATGAAAAGATAAGACAAAATATGTCCAGTTTTTATGTCCGCAGGGTTAGTGTTCTTAGCTCATCTTCTCTCCCACTCTTGGCCGACATGACTGCATTTGTATTTATTCTGGTTGTTTATTGTTCTGGCTGTCTGTTCAGAGCCAATTAAGTCTTTATCAAGCTGAGTGTTAGTCAGTCAAACACAGAGCGACAGAAAGACAGAGTACAGTGGATGGAGGACTGAATCCAGTCGAAGCTTCTCCTCTCATTCTGGCTGTGTTGCTTGATTACCGTCATCTGTCTGTGGAAAACAAAGCAAATAAAAAAAATATCTGAATGTGAAACAGTTTGAAAAAGTCTGCTGATAAATATCAGAGTGAGTGGTTATTGGTATATTACAATATTATGGTATTAGTCAATAATGAGTATTCTTGTATGTCCACTTAAAGGGGCACTCAGTCAATCTTAAACATTTCAGTGTACGTCATGTACATCGTGTCACAAAAAGTACACTTAAACCTGTGAAAACAGTTGTATAATGTCCTCTGTGGCACTGAATGGAGCTTTCTAAAGTCTGAGAAAACAACCCTGATAATGTCATCAGTATGTAGCCCGCTAGGGATCATAAGGTAGAAAAAAAAGAATATGTAAGAACAGATTAATAGTTAGTTAATAGATTAAAAGTTCAGAAATTAGTAATTACAGTGTCTGGTGGTTTTTGCTTTAGCTGTGTGCATTTGCCATGTTATGCCAAGGCAGTACTCAACATAATACATGCGCAGTTTGCCAATCCACGTGCCCGGTTTGCCAAACCATACATATGGTTTAGCAATCTACACGTTTCTTAAGTCATTCCCATGGATTCTCACCTAAATATTTTTTTCAACCACATGACCCCCGGGGTGCTCCATATGTCAGAGGTACCTCAAATTGGGCAACTTCAGATTTGTAACAGAATTCCTGTGTTACAAACTTGAATGTGGGTTTTCAAAGACATGGGCATTAAATGGGCAGAAAGGGTCTAAAGAAAGACACAGTATAGTTTCATTATGGGAATTGCAGAATCCAGTGTTTTTTGGAGCTTGACCCATACTAGGAAGAAAAAAAGACTCAAGTCAATGTGTCTCTTGTGAATCCCTCAGTTTAATGAAGGTACAATGTTAAATTGTTGAGTGCCTCTTTAATTTCACCAGTGCCTGCAGAGAGCAAAAGTAGCCCAAAGCTGTCTAAGAAAGTAGCAAATCATTTCCTCAGTCAACTTGTAAGGATGGTAGTATCACATATATTAATGATGTATTCAAGTCAAACATCAACCCAAGGACTTCCATCCATTAAATACATTTTAAAACCCTTTTTGAGACTGGTTTCTCAAAAGGTATTTACTTTTTTGTAAAAAAAATAAAAATAAAATAAAATAAAAAATGTGTGGTATGAATGTATGGTAAAACATTGGACAGGCTGAAAAATGGAGCTATAAACTCTAGCCCTAGTTGCTTAACCCTTATGTTTAATTTCAAGTTACATCTTAACATAGAATTTGCTAATAGTCTTCGTAAGGGCAACAAACATGTAAGAGGCAAGACAAGATAAAAACATAAAACGTACATTTGTAGATGTATGTTTTTCTCCAAAGGACAGGTGAAACATTAAGCTTCAGTACATTTTGTAAGAGTTAAAGCGTTCAAAGCCATGACAACGAAAGGCAAAAACGTCAAATGTTTGTTTTCCCCCAGAGGATGGGCTAAACGCTAAGCTTAACACTGTAACCCTAGTTAGCTAATCTGTATGCCCAATTTTGTAGGGGTTATATTATGACATATAACATACCAACGATTTTCACAACCTTAAAGGTAAAAACACCTCACAACCTAAACAACAAATGACAAAAATCTCAAATGTTCTTCATAATGTTAGTTGATATTGTTCCCTCAAGAATGGGCTACACGCTAAGTTAAAGACTGTAGCCCTATGTAGCTAGTCCCTTTTATCAGTTTCATTTAAGTTAAAACACAAAACATACCAACAGTTCTCACAAAGGGATGAAAAACTCTTCACAGCCAAAATAACAAAAGACAAAATCCTCAAACAACCTAGCAAGCATTTTGAAGTTGGAGAGATGTTAATGTGACAGCCTGCACCAAACAGCCCAAAAGCACCATGCAAATTTGGTGCCAAAAATAAAGTCAAGATGACGTCAATATTCCTTCAAAGCTGTTGCCTCCATTGATATAAGAAATCTGAAGCTGAATTTCCCAACATGTCATAGTCATTGTGAAAATTTGGTTTAATGTTGATGTTCCTACTTTCAATGTACCAAACTGGTTCAACTAGCCAGCTAACTCTAGCTTTGTGGGAGACAACAACAATACATAGTATGATTATCTCCACACAGTATTACAGAAAGTCACCAACATCACAAGAAAAGGTATTTAAAACACATTTTGACACTGGAGTGTGGCATTCACTACACATACTGGTAACCTCAGCACAACACTGACTAATTTCACCACACTTGAACCAGTTCAGAGAAAAAAAGTTTTTAAAAAATGGCTTTAAAATCATTTACTGACTCAAAAACTCAATTTAGAGAATACATAAAGAAAGGAACACACTGACAGTCACATATTGAAAAACATCTTTAGACAGCTTTCCACAGTAGTCTTGAAGTATCCACACTAATATCCATCTCAAATGTAATATCAAAGTCAGAACTGTCTAATTTGCATGTATTAGTGATGCCTTCCTCACAAATTTGTTAAGCTCCATCAAGGGAGCCTATTGATAGTTGAGAATCATTGCTAGTCTCTCTATCTCTTTCTCTATCTTTTCAGTGTGCCTTCATTCTTCAGCATCCTCTCTCATCCACCCGCCTTACCACCACCCTCTCTTTCATCACTGCTGCTGCCACCTGCTCTATTTTACCCCAATCAATAGAAAAGCCAGAACCTTATCAACATGGTCACAGTCATTAAAAGGCATCAGTCAATCCAGTCCATCGAACTCAGTCCCATCCTGGTAATGTGTTGTCATCCTGTCTCAAATTTAGCATCCTCATTTGTTTTTCTTACCGGCATCTCTGCCCCTGTCGTTTCTCTCTGTCTCTCTCTCTTTATCTCTGCTGTTTTTCTCTTTTTCTGTCGCTTGTCTCCCTCTCTCCCTCTCCCTCTCCCTCTCTCCCCTCTCTCTCTCTCTCTCTGCTGTGAATCATGCCTTCTGTCAGAGGAAGGTTTTTTTGACAAGCGCTCTCTCTGCCAACCAACACACCAACGCAAACCCTCCTCCTCTCCCTTTCACTCTCTCTCCCTTCGCGCTTTTCTTCTCCTCGATATAGCCTCCCTCTACCTCTCGCTCTCTCCTTCTCTTCCTCTTTCTCTCTCTTTCTCCCTCCCATTTACTCTCCACACAGCTTCGGGGGTTTAAGAGCTTTGGAGCTGCAAAGAGACCAACTTCTCCTCTCCATCTGCCTGTTTTCTCTCTTCCTCCAGCTAATCTCTCATTCTTATCTCTCTCTCATCATCTCTCTGTATTTCTGTCTTTCTATCTTTCTCTCCCACTTCTCTCAATGCCTTGAAGATTTAGTTTGACCTGAGTGGGTTACCCTTGGGAAATCATCACCATCAGATGTTTTAGAAATGAGGTAACGAAGGAGAAGAAGTATGAAGTATCTATCTATCTATCTATCTATCTATCTACTCTATCTATCTATCTATCTATCTATCTATCTATCTATCTATCTGTTTCAGTCTCCCCCACACACACATTATTTTCTTCTCTGGCTCTCTCCATCCCTCTTGTAGCCCTCTCAGTTTGCCCTCTACCTCCCACTCTTCACCTCAGCGTTAATGCATCACGCATCACTGTGGAGGCGGTAGGGATGAGTGAGAGAGAAAGAAAGAGCAACAATGGATACTCACATACTGTACAGTGCAATTTAAAAGCGTTGTCATCAGCACCATCATTTGACCATGCACAGCTTTGTGGAAACACAAGCTATTTTTTCATTTTTTAAATTTCATTAAGAGATAAACTAATGATCAGTAGCATCATAATGTACATTCTTTGTTCCTTTTTACCTGGATGATATAACAGCCAGCCTTTACATTTGCTGTTCCAAACACTCACAGACACTATCCACAGAAAGTGGTGTTTTTCTGGTTTCCATTTTGTGTTGAATGAACAGAAAAGGAATGACAACAACAGGTTGGGGGGGGGGGGGGGGGGATCTCAGGAAGAATCTCACAGTGCCACCCACATGGTTTGACTGACACATGATTTCAAGTGATTGGATTGGAAATGCAGTTAAAAAAAACAAAACACTGCAGTAACACTTGGATACTGCAAACCTTTGCCAGGGCTATACAGTAATATGAATTACTTTAACTTAATAATATTCATCTTAATATTAGAGGATTAGAAGTTTCAGATCTGCATCTGGGTTGGACTCTGCATCATAAATAAAGCCCAAACAATACTGGATTTATTAGGCAGATACCAATATCAATATAATAAACTTCTGTTAGATATGTCAGACACTTACATAAACACATAATATGAACACATATTTATTATAAATCTCTTAAATCTGTTTTTTAACAGAATAACCTCAAGTATAGTTGAGACTGAAATTCATTCTTGACCTTAGGAACAGCACATGACAAAAAACCGTACTGCTAAACATCTACATTTCCATGACAACTGGGCAAACTCCATCCACCTAAGAGGATTCTATGATATGACTGAAAGCTCCACAACAGCCACTAAGTGGCGTTTCTTTTCTGGTATTTCTTGTTATCTATCATCCATCACGTGACACATATTCTGATACCAGTGTATCTGTGATAAGCTAATATCAGCCAATATGTTGCCTCTGTTCAAAATACGCATTATGATGGTATCATGCTGATTAGTTCATGGTGGCCATGAGAAATATTAGGGCCTTGCAAGAGCATGAAATGGGCATAATTTCTAGTGAATCAGTATCACAGCCACTGATCCATCCATGCATTATCTATACTGCTTAACCTTAACCAATTTTAATCCAGATTTCCCCAGACATGAAAATATCCAAACCATGTGTCATTAGTAACCCTTTGAAATAATCAATAATTTTTTTTTTTTAATTTCCATGGAAAAGTATGTGCGAAAGTGTGTTTTATGGTTGGTCAAAATGATGGGGATGATGTGCTGCTTACCAAATTAAAATATTTATCCTATTAAGTCATCTAAATGCTCATATTTCCAAGCCCAGTTATTAACCAATTTAAAACTCTGTCACTGACAGTCTCCAGAAAATGCTCTGTCACATTCTCGTGTGACTATTTTACATCAAAAAACCTCACACAACACAGATACAGTGTATTCAGAGAGCATTTTTCTCGCATCATTCTACACTCACGGACTACAAGAATTGGCAATCATGTACCAAATTAGGTGTGGCCTGGAATAAATTTTTAAGTGGATAAAAGGAAGAAAATGCATTTTAATGGAAACAGGCGTGGAATTTGTCACTGTACCTCTTGGTTTAAGATTCATGAGTTAAAACAGAAAGTGGCCATATGGTGGCGTTATTTGATCTACATCTGCACCAAAAATGAGTCCTATAACCTTGACCCACGGCCTACCCCTTGAGTCTACTTGCTCACAAGGAATTTTTCAGGCCAATTTGGATTCAATTTGAAGGGAACTTCTGAAACAAAGTATCCATCCATCCATCCATTATCTATACCGTTTATCCATTAAGGGTTGCGGGGGGGCTGGAGCCTATCCCAGCTGACATTGGGTGAGAGGTGGTGTACACCCTGTACAGTTCACCTGTCCACCGCAGGGCCAACACATATATACAAACAACCATTCACAATTCATGGTCTACGAGCAATTTAGTCACCAATTAATCTAACCTGATTGTCTTTGGACTGTGGGAAGAAGCCAGAGTACAGGAAGAACATGTAAACTCCACACAGACAAAGTGAACCAGGGCTCGAACCTGGAACCACTGCACCACTGTGCCACCTGACAAAGTATCTTCTTGAATCAATTATTTCAGCAGTGCATCAGACCAAAATTTTAGCCAGTGGGTAGTTACATAACAAGCAGGATTGCTAAGTTAATAAGCCTGCAATTGGCTATGTACGTTGTTTACTGTATGGTAAGGCAGCCCAGTCATCAGTGTTGGTGAGTAGTTAATTATATGTAATTAAACTAGTAGTTAAACCACCCTTTTTTTGTCCCCTTTTTGGTGGTAGTTCATCTACAATCATTTAGTGATACATCCATCTATACTGCTTACCCTTAAGGGTCGCTGGGGGGGGGCATAAAATGAGAGAAATCATTTTTTATTTACCATTTATTTAGTATAATTCAACCCCTTTGACCAGCTCTACCCCCCATTTCTTTCATCAGCCCAAGCAATCCTTCCGTCAAGCAGCCACCACACACTTGACCTGTGGAGTGTAGTGCGTGTGCAAAGGGCAGGCGTTGATCAGTGCTCACACTGGCAGAGAGGCGTCTTACTGAAGAACATTTTATATACACTGTATAAAAAAATCTTTGAGGTAACTTTGCTGTAGTTAAACCTAAAAAGTGTGAAGCGATAGCTAGCTCGCAAAGTTGTGCTTTCAGAACAGCCTTCCTAACACTGCCAATATGCATTAAATAAGTAAATTTACGTAAACACAGACAGATATCATGCGAAAACTGTATGATTTCCTGAAACTCTGGGATTTCAATTCCAAGCTGCACCACCACAGTCTTGAAAGAACTAAATAGTCTTTTTCTCTGTCAGTCACATAATACGAGAAAAGACTGGCTCTCACTCCCCTTTATTATGCTTGTTCGCTATGTGAGCTCAAGTGGTGTTGACTGAGTGTGTGTGTGTGTGTGTGTGTGTGTGTGTGTGACAGGAGACAGAGAGAGGCAAGCAGAGACAGGGAGAGAGATCTCAGTCAACAGTAAAACAGTAAAAAAAAAAAATGCATTGTCTAAAAAACAGTGAAGAATGTATTTGTCTGTATATCTATGGTTGCATTTTCAGAATGCACAGCCTGGTGTGTCCACATAGACACCTGAGCATGTTGCATCTCATAAGACTAGCAGCTATAAGCGTGTGAGGCCTGGTAGTAACCAAGTTTAAACTTATGTTTCTGTTTCCTGCTGTGTTATTTGCTCAGGAGGGTAAAAGTTTGACTCTAAATCTGAGGCCATGAGCTCCTGGGTAGGATCCAAAGATACAGGCAGTAGACATTCAGTCTATCTATAGGTTGCTGTCTCTCTAGTGTTTTAAAAAGGCCTTGGTGCTGAGCTGTTGCACCTTGGTAACAAGACAAAGCTGTTGAGGTTGAACAAAATGACTGCTTTGAAAATCAGATACTTTTTTAGAAAGGAAATTAGACTGAATCAATAACTACATCCTTTTTTATTCCTGATAATCTAAAGGCCTTGCCTGTGCTGAAAATATCATTCCTGATCTGCCACACGATCTAAGTTTACTCAAGATTAAAGTTAGAAAGGACTAAGATGGTTAAAAGAAACTTATGTTGACTCTGGTTAAACTATGGTCCCAGGCCTCAAGATTGCTGGCCCTGAGCTGGCTGCAAAGTCATTATTCAGCAATCACAAGAGAAATTGCTTGTAAGGAAAATGTAGATATATCTTATTTTACATATTTGAACAAAATGACTAAATATTTTCTGGTTCTTGACAGTCTCAATTTTAACTTATTCAAATAGTACCAATTCCATTCATATCTGTTAGATACTGTATGATGGGGTAACAGCAAACCTGTCATCAGTGAGAACCCAACATATGTAGTATGTATGAAATTACCTGCATATTAAGTGTAGACTCCACCAGTGATTGTGGATTTGAAAAGAATAATATCCAGCCATTGATCCATTAACTATGTTTTTAAGGCTCACTGTTGCTACGCCAATCCCAGCTGATGTTAGCGAGAGGTGGCACACCCAGGACAAGGTCACCAGTCAATCATAGGGCTGACATATAGAGACAAACAACGTCATGCTCACATTCGATGAGCATGACAGGCAAATTAGAGCTACCAGTTTACCTGTATGTCTTGACTGTGGTTTTACATATCTGACATAATAAAAAAAAATCATCTGGTCCTCACCCAGTCTCTAAATTATTTAGATTCCTTAACCTCAGGTGTAATAGATTCCACTATCATTTAACAAAATGAAGACAAATGGTGAAGCCAGTAGTTTGTAGAGCCACCTTTAGTGTTAAATAAGCTGAAATAATGGTTTTCTTCTGTATGACTTTACTGGGTCTCTCACATCATTGTGGAGGAATTTTGCTCCATTCTTCACAGCATTGCTTCAGTTTATTGAGGCTAGCAGGCATTTGTTTATGCAATAGCTCTCTCAAGGTCCCGCCATGAGCATTTCCTGAAAGGTTGGAGGTCTGACTTTGGACTGGAGTGATTGCCTGATTCTTTTTATTTTCAGCCACTTGCTTGCTGGGTGTGCTTGGGATTGTTGTCCTGTATGACCCAGTTTGGGGCCAAGCTAGCTGCTGGATGATGGCTCACATTTGACTCAGAATACTTTGGTTTACAGAGGAATCATGGATGACTATGACTGCATAAGTCTAGTCCTGTGGCTGCAAAACAAGCCCAATCATCAGCCTCCACCACCCTGCTGACAGTTGGTATGAGGCGCTTATGTTGATATGCTGTGTTTAGTTTTCACCAAACATGTGGAGCTTGCTGTAAACAGGCTATACATTCCACTTTGGTCTCGCTCTGTCCAAAGTACATTGTTCCAGTAGTTCAGGGTTGGTTCAGATGCAATCCTAAGCCGTGTTGCCATGTTCTTTTTTAGGAGAAGAGGTTTTCCCCTGCAACCTGTCCAAACAAGCCATATTTGTTCAGTCTTTTCTTGATTGTACTATCATGAACTTTAACATTTGCATGCTAATTGAGGCCTGTACAGTCTGAGATGTGCAGCTCTTGGGTGTTTTAGAGTTTCTCTGAGCATTGCACCATCTGACCATGGAGTGCAATTGCTGGGACGCCCTACCCTGGGAAGATCTGCAACTGTCTTGAATGTTTTCTACTAGAACAAATTTCTACTGTAGAAATGATGTTTGGACATGGCCTTAGGAACCTCTCTGCATTATGGCGAGTTTTGTTAAATAAATAATGACACAGTAATATGTTAAAGTTGTTCATCTGAGGTTGTATTTACCTAAATTGTGATCAGATGATTTTATTATGTCTTGATAAATACAGACCTATATCTAACCTCCCTTCTTTCCAAAAACTAGAAAGTGTTGTAGAAGAGTTGTGCTGACTTTCTATCCTGTAGAAAGTCGTGACAAAAATAGCGTTTATCGAGGTTTTCAACAGGATTTAGTTACCACAGCACAGACAGCACTTGTAAAAGGAAAACAATACAATTAATCGCATCAGACAACGATTCTTGTTTCTGTACTTGTTCTGTTAGATCTTCAGTGCTGCTTTTTGGATAATGATTGACCATCATATCCTTTTACGGAGACTGGAGCATTTTATTGGTAATAGGTTGGCTGGTTTAAGTCCTACTCATCTGATAGCCTCCAGTTTATACATGTTGAATAACTACCCTCCATGTACACAAAAAGCTAGACATGGAGTTCCACAAGGGTCATGCTTGAACCAGTCCTTTCACTTGTGGCTATGCTTCCTTAGGCAATATTATCAGGAACACCCATAAATTTCCATTAAGGCAGATGATACAGGCTTCGTCTTAGGGACATTAAAAACTTGGATGACAAGCAATTTTTTACTACTGAACTCAGATAAAACTGAAGTCATTATAATTGGTCCTGAACACATCAGAAAATAAATTTTCTAATGATGAAGTTCCATTAGACGGCATTGCCCTGGAAGCTCCCAGCTCCACTGTAAAGAATCTGGGAGTCATCTTTGGATCAGGCCATGTCCTTAACCCCACATATAAAACACACTTCTAGACTGCCTCTTTCACTCATGTAATACTACGCCTGTCCTTACGAACAGTCACCCAGCCAGCCTGCTTACCTAGCTGCTCGGGAACTGCCGGGGGAAGGCACAATACTGCTCCTGCAGTTTATCTAGGATGTCATAGCACAAGTCTAGCATGGGCTGTTGTCATGGCCCCAATGAAGATGTTTACATCTTTTGTCCTGGACTCCCGCCTGTCTGCATGACACCATTGCACCACGGCCACTTCATCTGAGATGAAACAGAACTGCCTCACATCATAATGATTGCTAAACATTAGCTGTGTAAATCTGGCTGGTTCTGTAATCAACTCATACGATGATATGTTGTTCCTGTAGTTTTTTTTTTTTTTTTTTTTTTTTTAAATTTAGTTTAATTCTTAGCAAAATAGTTGTCAAGGATTTTTTTTTTTTTCCTGCTCCTCTGGTGTTAGTGAGTGAATGATCATTTTTGCTTGTGGTCAAAACAAATGGTCTGTCTCTCCCTCCACTCAATATGGATTCATATCCCATGTTACAATATCTCCCCTTTCCCGTAGTCGTGTGTTCTTCCGTCTCTCTCCTCTTCTGTCTCTTTCTGCAGGTATTTCTGCCTCTGGAGCTGTAGAGTCTGATCTGCGATGACAAGTCTCCTTCTGCTTCTACAACTCCACTCAACACCTACTGCTAAAATTAGAAATTACTTGTACTGCTATTAGTTTTATGGCTACATTAGCAGTTAATACTTTAATTATCACTACTGTCATTACCATTACTGTATTATTGGTATCACCTTACATTTTTTACATGGAAGCCGTGTTATGCTATGTTCTTCTCTTGCTATTCTCTACTCTACCCCTCCCCTCACCCCCCCAAACCCAACCCAACCGGTCAAGGCAGATGGCCGCCCACCCTCAGTCTGGTTCTGCTTGAGGTTTCTTTTCTTCTCTTGCTCATGATGGGAACTGCTGGGTCTCTCTCTGTAAATACCTATTTTAAAGAGCTTGGTATACACCTGCTCTATATGAAAAGTGCCTTGAGATGACTTTTGTTGTGATTCGGCACTATATAAATAAAACTGAATTGAATAGAATAGTTTTGCATATTCCAGTTTTTGAGACTCAAGACATGGATGCACAAGACAAAGAGGCGAGAGGCAAAGATTGTTATCGCCGCCGTTGTTGGGGTTGTACAGAAACTTACGCCTTAATATGTACACCACTGTAGTTCTTGACATGAATCAGGTATCGGGGTGGCTAGTGTTTTATGAGCAATCTCTGACCCACCATTCTACAGGAGCAGTTTTCTGCCACATGCAATGGCATATGGTAGCAAATATGCTGTGATCTGCACAGAGCAGATTATCAGGTAAACAAAGTTCAGAAAGGGGTAAAATAGGCCTTGGTGCTGGTATTGGCTCTGACATTCACACTCGTGGTTTGATTTAAAAAAAAAAATCTTCCTGATGGATGAGGTTGGTGGTTGTCTACTAAGTGCAGCAGCAGCTGCAGCTGCTCAGACACAGAGAAAAACTGAAAGGCAACGAAAGACAAAGAAAAGCATACTGGAAAAACCACTGGAGAAACACCAGGGGTAATTTAGTTCAAGTAATTAGGCTGCATAGTCAAGAGCACAGATGCCACACATAGCAAAACAATGTGAGTGAAGAGCTGGGGTTTTATACTGCTCTTGATGAGCAATTGAAAGCAGGTGAGCTGAAGACCAATAGCTGTGCCACGCCTCCACACACATGCACACACACACCCACACTGACAAACATGGGAAAACACTGGGGAGACTTGAGTTCACAGGTGAAGCTGTGACATTTCTTACTTGTTGGTTTCAGACTTGGGTGCGTCTAAACAATTACCCATGCAAAAATTTAAAGGTCCATACTTAAGTATGGTAAGTAAATGTAATCTGTTGATTTGTGCACATGGACATGATTTTTTTTTTGTGACGCTCAACAGGACTTTCAAAAGAATGTGTTTCAATTTGTTGTATCTTTTGTGTTTGACCCACTGTCCCTCCCCTTCGGACTCCTCCCTGTGTTTTCATTGGCAGAGGCGGGATGGAGCTTGTGATTTTTAGGTGCACCTGCTTTCAATCATCTGCAGTATAAAAACCCCAGCCCAGCAGCCACTATTTGCCAGATTGTGCCACCTTTCACTGTGATAACAACTATGGCTATACGCTTTACTACTAATTAGTGATGGTGAGATGAAGCCTTATGAGGCATTGAACCACTTGAGCCAATTGGTTCGAGAAAGGGTTCATTTCTCGAAGCTTCATGTGCACACGAAACCACCTACTGGCCAAGTGTATAATCACAGGCAGCTGTATCTGAACCACGTAATGTGTGATGCATTGAATTTTTGTCTGTTATGTCTGTTGGGAATGACTATGAATTACAAAAAATGTATGACCAAATAATTTCTGTACATAAATTATCACATATGTGTATAATAATTTTTTTGAATGTATTCTGTGTGTGTGTAAATTTTCCCAAAATGGTAATATCATAATATGGCAGGTTGTGCAATGTTTTTCTGAAAATGGCATGGGCGTAATCAGGCAGAGGACAGTGAAAGTGCTTGTGGAACTAGGAAAAGGGCACAGATTATGCTTGTGTAACTTGGACAATGATGTACAGGACAGG
>BRZM01004706.1:0-18460 GCA_033238685.1 Lates japonicus
GATTATCTGATCAACTAAACCTGGAAGGATCAGAAACTTTAGTTGGTTTATTTTCTGGAATAATCCAAAACATAATGAAAAAACCCCATTGGGTTTTTCTGGAGGGAACCAGGCTGATGCCGACTTCAGGGCTGGACTACAGAAATATGAGATTCTGTAAGAAGGTATCTTCAAGCATCTGTTTTCATATCATGTATAATAGGTGAAAAAAGTAATCTAGGAAAAAAGTAACTATTTTGATAATTAATTTTAACACCAGAAATGTGGTGGTTTGATGGTTCAAACTTCTAAAATGTGATAAATTGTGAATTTTTTAAGCCACAGTATTAAATTAACCTGATTATCTTTGGGTTTTCAACACATATAATGACA
The DNA here is from genome assembly GCA_033238685.1 of Lates japonicus. Lineage (NCBI taxonomy): Eukaryota > Metazoa > Chordata > Actinopteri > Centropomidae > Lates > Lates japonicus. Next base: position 373 of record BRZM01004706.1, read on the forward strand.
CTAACTTGGGTATAATAAGGATTTTTCTCTGTTTTCTGATGTTTTATAGACTAAATGTTTAATGGATGCATCAAAAAAAAAAAGATCAGCAGATTAATTTATCATTAAAACGTCACATGGGACAGGACTAATATACCGTACAGGTTATATTCATAATAGGAACAAGAGAACCTGCAGTTAGTCAGGTGAAAAAGACAAGACAGATCTGTGATAAAAGCCAAAGCTGCAGAGAAAAGAGGGGAAACAGGCTGAAAAATCCCCATTTTGTCGTTCACCTGGGGATGCACTGGGCGCCCCTCACACATTAGCCATCCCCAGTGCTAATGGACTTTTTCGTGGGTGGATGTCTGCGTAACTGGGTTAACAAAAATATTGTTATTGTGTGTGCAGTCTCAAAATCCAGCACCAGGGGACACTTAACCGAGGCAGATTGAGCAAAAACAACCGCTGCGGTAATGGACAATTATAAACAGATAGTGTTACACCCTTCAGCTGACGTACAGCTGCTGTAGAAGCTGCTGCTGCTGCTGCCGGAGCTGGAGAGCAGTGAGTTTTACCATAAACTGCAGCTCTGCCTTCACGTCTCCAAGGACGTCCTCGGCAGTTCAGTCACCGGGGTTTGATCTAATAAGAGAATGGAGACATATCAGCTCAATATGTTGCTGTTTCAATGTCAGATGAGACAGAAGAAGGTGTTAACCTTTGACATCAAGTATGAGTCATTTCTAATAAATCCTGTAATGGTTATATGGTATAAATCACAGTGAAAGCAGCAGCAAAAAACCCTCAGTTTTACTAAGACTCGCACTCTGTTTTAACTGATTCACAAAAATGTTCTTCTAAGATTACTAAGATATCTCTGACCATCTGACTTTGTTTATTCTTTGTTGGACGGTGACAAGTTACAAAAATAAGATTCAAACCTTGCTCTACTTTCTGATGGCTTTTACTCAGTTCTGCTCACTTCCACCACAGAATCATTATTTTATTCAATCTATCACTGAAAGTGCTCAGGGATGGGAAGTAGACAGCACAGCTTTCACTTCTTAAATGATATTGAACGTCAAAAGAAGGTCTCAGTTTCCCACAAAAAACTACAGACATTGATCAGGAAGTGAAACAAAAGGTGTTACGGTGTCCTGCGGTTCACCTTAAAACTGTAACTTTCACTATGATTTTTATTTAAGTGACAGTTTAGTCGGCGGACGTGCAGTAAATTATCTTTGAGGGCAGCTGAAACCTGCATATTTAACAAAATGTGTCATTAGCAAGAGCTTCCTCTTTTCCTGTGAAAAGATTTCCGCCTCTTATTTGATTTGAACGGATCAATAATTGGGATTACACTGTTTTTACAGCGCCTTGTGTGGCAAAGAGGTTTTCAATTAACTAATGTGCAGATTACCATCAATCTCTCAACCAGAAGCTGAGCCGATCCAACCCAATTTGTCGAAGACCAAGAGATAAGTGGGAATCTTTGATTAGCTTCCCACCTTCTCGACGTGTCCCACATCCTGACGGCTCGCACCGTTTCCGTGTGTGTCGTGCAGTCCGTCATCCTCCTTCAGGAAGTAGAGGTGGCGGGATGATTGATGAGATGTTCTCACGTTCGATATCATAAAACTCCTGATTTATAATTTGCTGAAATCAGCAGGAATAAGTTCTTTTTATTAAAGAGTCAGATCCTTTTTCTTTAACCAGAAACATCGCTATATATCCGTACCAGACTCCATTGACAAAAACAGCAATTTTACTTTGCAGAACACAAGAGTTGGTATCTATCGCTGCCTTGTTTGATTAGTTTGTATGTGGTGGTGTGTGGTATTTTTACATGAGTAAAGGATCTGAATATTTCTTCCACCACTAAAAGTCACACAATAACACAAACAAACAAACAGATGCAGGCAGTGGTATTCCAGCAGCTCCTGTGTTGTGCTTGGTAAAATTCCTGTTTTTGTCAATGGAGTCTGGTACTGATATAAAGTGACATTTCTGGTTAAAGAAAAAGGAACTTCCTCTTTAATAAAAAGGTCTATCTCTGTAAGAATCCTATCCATAATGTTGTCAGACATTTATAATAACAATCTGAACCTGTCAGTGGCAAAAACAAGAACATCAGTGATACTTTAATGAGAACAGTTGCATTTGTTTGTTTACATTGCAGCAGCTGTTCATGATGGCTGAGTACACTGTTTGCACAGATTGCTAAGATTTTTATCTCTATCAACCATTTATACCCAAAACATGGGAAAATAAGGCCCAGGTTAAAAACTACTTTAAGGTGCACAGTGCTGTTGTGAGTATTGATGCTGTGTGTTGTAGTGTCCTGGTCCTGGCTGCGGATCCCTGGAGTGCTGCAGCGTCTGGGCTTCACCTACTTTGCTCTGTCTCTCCTGCAGACTTTCTGGGGCCAGAAAGAAATCCCTCTGAGATCGGTGAGCTGCTCTGTCAAGTTCAATTTTGTCATTACACACGAAGGAAAGGAAAAAAAACACACACACACAGAAGAATCTGAAACAACCTGAAACACACACATTTAAACTTGGCTGTACTTTAGCAAAGCGGTTGTTTGACCTAGCGCCAGCACGCTAACATGCTCAGAATAACATGCTAAAGTGTAGCAGGTGTGTTCATCATGTTGACTATCTTAGTTTAGCATGTTAGCATGCTAATTAGCACCAAACACAAGTGTACTGTTATATCGTTTGTGATTTTTAACAAGATTTGTTTATGATGCAGTTTCACTGGTGGAACCCCGTCCAGGATCTGGTCCTGTACTGGCCCCAGTGGCTGATTATCATCCTGCTGGAGACTCTGTGGCTGTGCCTCACCTTCCTCATGCCTGTGCCCAACTGCCCCACGTAGGTCCAAGCAAAACTGAAGTAACCGACCGAGCCCAGTCTGCTCATTAAACCCTCTGTACACATGCTAAAAGTGTAAATTTCATCCGCCTCTCCATGCTGAGATAATCTCCAGTTGTGGGGCTGTTGCGCTGCAGCTGAGGTGTTAGTGTGCACCTTGTGTTGCTGGTGTTATGAACCGCCGTGATTTATGGGCCTGTGGTGGATGCTTCAGAGGGCATAATTAGCCAATCTCAGTCTGTCATGTGCAATAAGAGGAGCAGAGGCAGAGGATCCATCTTCCTCGCTCTGTGTCTTCTGCTCAGTGCTGCTTTTTCTGTGTTTTTCCCACCATTTCTGTGACCCTGCATGGAGTACTGTGAGTTTAAATAGTAGCACTTTTCTCCCCACAGCTTTTTTTATTTGCATTTTTTACTCCTTATTCCACTAATCATGATCATTATTGTTTGTTATCAGAGGGTATTTGGGAGCCGGGGGAATCGGCGATAATGGTCTTTACCCAAACTGCACTGGAGGCGCAGCAGGATACATCGATAGACTGATGTTTGGTGATAACATGTACAGATACCCCACATGCAGAGTAAGATCCTCTCCACACACCATTCATCATTAAACCTTGCAGGTGGAGTTAAAACCATTAAAACATCCTTACTGCTTCTTTTCATTTTTCTTTCTCCAGGAAATGTACCACACCACGCAGCCGTTTGACCCTGAGGGGGTTCTGGGTACAATCAACTCCATCGTCATGGGATTCCTGGGGGATGCAGGTCAGAGTAGAAGAAATGTTTTTTTTAATTTTTTTATTATGGCACTTTATTTTGCAAATATATAGGTGAGCTTTAAATAAAATCATACACTTTTTATTAAAGAGTAAGATCCTTTTTGTTTAACCAGGAAGAATCACAATATATCACTACCAGACTCCATTGACAAAAACAGGAATTTTACCAAGCAGATGCTGGAATACCGCTGCCTTGATCTGTTAGTTTGTTTGTGTTATTGTGTGACTTTCACTGGTGGAAGAAGTATTAAGATCCTTTACATAAGTGAATCTACTTCACAAAAACACAAAAAACTAACAGATCGAGGCAGTGGTATTCCAGCAGCTCCTCTGTAAAATTCCTGTTTTTGTCAATGGAGTCTGGTAGTGATATATAGAGATGTTTTTGGTTAAACAAAAAGGATCTTACTCTTTAATTAAGAGGTCTATCTCTGTAGGAATCATGTCCAAAAAGGAAAAGCATGATTTGGCACAACTGCCCCCTTAAGTCTTGACAATACTGGCACCTGATTGGCTGAGAGCTGCATTTTCTTTTATTTAAATGGAACCACACTTTCACAGTGAGGATTTCTCACAGATTTAAGAATAAAAACCAGAACCATGTGTGTAGCTAAAATGTTAATTTCTTAAAATGACTCCATTAATTAATTCTTCTAATAAATTTCTATAACATTATCTTAGACCCCCTCATGGGCAGTAAGACTCTGTGCTTAAATGAAGGTTATGTGAAAGACTCTTTGCCGCCTAATTTAAGTGCACAGCTGCCGTCCTTTATTGACAAAATGTTGTCACAGAGCGAGGAGAGTGCTTTTGGTCTTTAGACCCGAGTCTCTGATGGCAACCTTGTCACTTATAACCATTTGTGTTGTGGGAAGTTGCCAGGCAAAAGCAGCTACATTGCTCAATTCCCAGTGGGCGGTTAGCACTGAGCCCTTCAGTCAGCGAGTCTTAGGCGACACGCCAGGTGTCCGCCGCCCTCCTCTGCGCTTGCCCTGTGCTAATGTCCTCAGCTGAAACGTATATATCATCACCAAATTAATCAGAGGGTGCGGATGACTTACACCCAACATCTGGCTCGGCTGGATGTGAGAAATGCGACCGACACGTCAGGGACGCAGCATTGACGCTCACATCCCAGGCCTATTTGGTTACCGGGGGGGCAAATACACGGACGCACTGGTTGTTGGTGTTTACATTGTGTTTCTCATTAAATATATGATCGAACTGCTTCCTCTCTCCACAGGCTGGGAAAATTATCATTTCCTACAAGGGGATGAACGTCCACATCCTCTGCCGGTTTCTGGCATGGGCCGTCATCCTGGTACGTTACATCATCACAGCTGGTAAAGTGAAAACAAGCGCATAAGTGAATTGATCATTTTTTAAAAATCAAGGCAACAAATCACTTAAAGCATCTTCCAGCTCCTGTGACTCACACATATATGGGTCTCGCTGCTTTTACTTCGCCTCGCAGGTAAACTCTGCAACGTGGTTTCCAGCCGCTCGGGTATTAGTCATAGCCGCCGAAGCCATTTATTAGCAGGACTTAGGAGAGGACATGTGTGTGATCTCAGCTCAATTAAACAACATCCATGTGTGGCTGTGTTTCCGGGCAGACATGGGTATCCAGCTGCCTCGGGGGGATACACACTGTCTCTCACTGCCTGTCTGTGCTTCACATGTGGTTTTAGATTCGAAGAGTGTGCATATTACTTACAGTCTTCTGCAGGCTGTATACAAGCATTTGATTAAGAGGCAAGATCAATTAATTTATCTGCAGGATAGGTCATTAAAATCCAGAATAAAGTGTTTGTTTTGGATTTGTGCTCATCCTGGGTGGTCTTAGAGGCAAGCTGGCGTTTATTTCGTTTAGAGGGGCAACATGTCCCACAGGGAGCAGCCTAGTGTTATGCGAGATGTCCTGTTTTGCATCTCTAAACCTGTGACAGGAGGCTGTTAGTCGGCTCTAATGAGGCCAGACCTCTGTTGTATATATGTACGTACAGTAAGATGCTGCAGAGATGTAGCTCTCTGCAAAAATCGGGGTTAGTAGGAGCCCTGCATGCTGTGGAGGCAGACATCCTGAACTGGCAGTCCTGTGACCTGGAGCGATGATGGAGCTGCAGGAGCTGGCTGCGTCGCTCAGCCTTGGAAATCAAACTGTGCAGGATGAAAAGAAGAGGAGGGAGGAGGGGACTCAGCCAGAGAAAAACACACAGAAAAAACAGAGACAGATCCCATTAGTTTGAAGTTATGTAGCTGATGCATACTCCAGTGCCTTTCTCTGTAATTTCAGATTTCAGATTCCTTCATCCCTGGCGTGTGTGCGCTGTAACTGCGTGGGGTTTATTTATTGGACCCATGTGTTTAAACCACACTGAAGGTTCTTAAATCAAGGAAGCAGTTTCATTCGTTAACTTTGTCTTATCAGCGCTACAGCTGTCAGGTGGTCGGGTTTGTCAAGTCAGATCAAGTTTATTTGTCTAGCTAAATATCAGACGCAATATCTTAATGGGGTTTACAGGCCCACAATAGTAATGGGTCTTCGTCCAGACCATAATTTTTAAGATGATAAGAAAAAACTCCCCTGTTTTCTCCCAGCAGAATATGAGGGTAGCAGCTCTGTGAGGCTGTACTTAAAGCAGAATCATGCAACTATTTTAACTTAAAATAACAGCTTCAAAGTCATTCTGATGACACTGACTTGTAATAGGGAGAATGGAGCCTCTTTCATTCTCACTCCCAGGTCCCAAACGCCTGTTTTTGTTCTTTGTAACTTGGCTTCACCGGGTACATCACACACCACCAACTATGGGTCTTTAGTTAGCTATAAGATTTGGTTAAATATCTGAAATAAGGTCTGTGGTTTTAACACAAGCTCAAGACATTTTCAGGTTTTATGCTCTGACATAAAATCCATCAGTAAATCCCTCACTCCTGATGTTTGAAGCTTTTACGTGTCTTAAAAAAGGTGGTTGCTAACGAGTGTCTAAATGAGACTACAGAGGTTGTCGGGGACGTTAACATGAAAACCCATCTACTCACCAGTCCACCTTTACAGCCTCGTTGTGTTTCTACTCACGCTCTTTCAAACTATCACTAACTTTCTAAGAAGAAAGGCTTTTGTAGAAGAGCTCAGAGCTAAATGAAATGACCAGTTGGAAGCTTAGTGGTGGAGACGTTGACGTCATGTGACCGTGGTGTAGTTGAGATAATATTTAGGCTTCAAACATCAGAACAGTGGTGTTCATCTGTGAAGATTATCTGATCAACTAAACCTGGAAGGATCAGAAACTTTAGTTGGTCAGTTTATTTTCTGGAATAATCCAAAACACAATGAAAAAATCTCATTGGCTTTTTGTGGAGGGAACCAGGGCTGATGCTAACTTGGACTGAATGAACAGAAAACTGGTTGAAATATAAAATACAACAACATAATAATAGGTCCAATAGATATGTAGTAAAGCAGTAGTGCAGAAGCCCAAAAATGTGTCTTGTGTTTGGAAGAATCTGTTGCTTATGTAGGTGAGAATCAATTGAAATTCTGTTGTGAGAATTTAACATCATTAACCTCAATTCTTAAATGACAAATTTCCCCCATTAAGTCTCCTGGTGTTGAATCTTATTGACTATTAGTGTGGAGTCAGTGTCCGGAGGGAGGTGAAATAAATTAGATCCATTTGGCTTCTCCCAGAGGCAGAAGAAGAGGTGATAAAGTAACACACGACTAAATAAATAAACATAAGGCTTTTATGATTTTTTTCCCACTGTATCTCACCAGTTAATGCTGCTCAAGATTATGATGTTGGAGACGATATATTCAGGATCATACAGTGTTCAGTGATGGATCAATACAGGGACTTAAAATCCTGGTTAACTGAAATAGAGAATAACAGTAAAATAGATTTTCTCACGTTGACAGAAAGAGCAGCCTGTTTTTTATTGATTTCTAGGAGCGGATACAGACCTTGTGTTAAAGCATAAATACAGTAAATATAACCGTCCCTGCTCTGCTTTTGTATATTTGCTTTGGTTTTCCTCTGTAATCCCTGTGGCTGGGTCTCTTTTTAGTCCCATCAAAGTGTTTTCACCCAACACAGAAAGCAAAATTAGTTTTAGTGATTGGCCTGTTCTTTGATATCGACTTTTCTAATACTATTTCGGCTCAGAGGGGAGGCAGGAAGCGGGGCCCGAGCCGACTCTTGTCTCAGACATGTGTTCTTGACATTAGCGGGTCTCCTCGGCAGGAGGAAGGGGAGCTCATTCCTGCGCGCACCCAACCACAGGATTGGCATTGCGGAGCACCAGAGAGCTTTTCATACAGCACGAGTACAGAGTTTCACACCAGAGTTCACGGATTGATATTCAGGAGCCAGCCATGCATCTTCTTCCTAATAAACAACAGCCCCCCTGCTGTTAATTAGAGTCCAACGATCAGGCTCCAGAAGTGAGAGATTGAAATTGAGCGAGTGCCCCACATACTAGCCCCATCACATCCTGCTGCCTGGATAGCCTGGAGACTTAATCCTGCCCGGCTGGTATTTCCACCACCATCGATTCTGTCATCTATACATGATGGATGTCCACCTAACAACATGTTTGGATTCTCTTGTCAGCTCCCTGGGTTTTCTCTCTGGAGCACAAAATGTCCTGAGTATCTAAATCATATGTAAAGGTAAATAAATGAGACAATAAAAACTTGTGCTGTGGAGTTCATCAGATGTGTTAATAAGCCTGTGGAGTCAGCTGGAGGCTCCACATGGGTATTGTACTGTGAGTGGCTCTCAGTCCAGTGTTTTGATCCGATACTCAGATAATCAGTTTAATCTACCCGGACTTGCTTGATTCTGTTGCCTCGCATTTTGCTTAGCTTGCTGCTTTGCTTCTCGCCCTCCTTCGATTTGAAATCTGTTTCATTTCCACCCTCAGGGAATCTACGCAGCCATCCTTTCTAAGTGCACGGGCGGAGATTTATACCTGTCAATAAAAACCTTTGGTAAGTGCTTCCTGACCCTCTAAGTCAGCCACTTTCTCACAAAAAGGGATGGGCTTCCAACTACAGCACAAGTAGGAGCCGCTAAAACATCGTTGCCACCTCTAACAGCTGGGCTGTAAATAATCACCCGGGCTGTCGGGGTGTGAGGTGGAGCGGTTATACATCCTCTCGACATGATCAAGGATGCTTAGCCTCTCCACCCCCAGGAGCACTCACTACATATTCCCACCCAGCCCTGCAGCCAGTGGGCTCTGGGAAAGCATCTGTATGATCATAGAGGCGGTAACTGCTCCCAAACTATCATGTGTGTACCTTTTGGAAAGACAAACCACAGCATCTTGATAAATGTTTGCAAAGATTTTGCATGAAATACGGCGCAATTACTACCTCAGACGGCAGATTACTTTGACCTGTGCATTGTTCCACTCCCACATTACCCTTAATGTGATGTGAATCATTTAATGTTTCAACAGGAAAATACCATTTCATCTGTGATGTGTAAGCAAATTCCTCATGATGTTCCACAGGGGCCGCTGCTAACACTAAACAAATACTTCATTACCTGCCTGGCTTTTATAGGCAGTTCATCATGCTCAGGTTATTGAGCTGTAGTCTGAGTCCCTGCCTGGATGTCTAAGTAATTAACTCCCAGCCAAGGTCCTTTTGTTACTTCAGCTGAATTAAAAAAAAAAGCCCAGTGAAAGGAGGCAGCCATTTACATTAGATGATATTACATCAAACTTGTTCTTGCACTTAAGACAGGGACATGGCTGGCTGGCATGTCTCCACAGGGGCACGATGCCAAAAGGATCCCTGCTGATGCTTTAGACCAATCCAGCAAACTTGGAAGACCCTGGGTGTTATTTATCCATGACAGAGGTTGATAGACTCTGTGTTTTACCCTCGTTCCTCCGCATGACTAACATTTAGTGATTTAAGCGTACACATGAGTAAAACATTGTTGTTGTTGTAAAGCATTGTCTGTTTCTGCAGGTCTTTGTCTATGTGACATGTATGGGCTGTTTCTCCTTCCTGCTGCTGGGAGGCATGTACTTTGTCACTGACATTAAGGGCTGGTGGGGCGGACTGACCCGTTGTATACCAGGTACTGTTTATTTTCTAAACAAAGGGACAAATAATGTTCCCTAGACTAAATGGACATTCCTAGTTTGGAGTATGGGAAGGAAAATATAGAGTTACAAAGTTGAACAATCATCAGGTTTTTAGATGTGTTGCATTTGGAATTAACCGTTTTATATACACACTGGTGATTTTATTTTATTATACAGTAAAATAAACCCATTGTCCTCTGTTTTGTGTTTCCAAAAACTACTTCCTGGTCAAAAGATTTTATATCTAATCAGGTCCTACTGATCCCAAACAGCCAGGAGAATTAAACATACAGACAAAATCAACGCTCAGGTCTTAGGAGGTTATGACAGTTTCCACTATCACAAAATATCCAGCTAATGCAGGTTTGAAGGCAAATTCAGGGTGGTCTTATTTTGCATAATTGCAGCCTCTTTCTCAGTGCCTTAAGCTAACTTTTCACTCGCCTCACTAAATTATTTGGGAAATTGAACCACAGGTTTGTCAGGGCAAATTAAATGTCAAAAATCATTTAAAACACTTTCAGAGTCTGACCAAAATGGCTGAAATTAGCTCTCTGCATTAGCTTTAGCTAACTGCATGAGAGATCTACCTCTAGGCAACTTGCCAGCCTAACCAAATAGCTGTCTCTTCATCTGCAGCAATAACAAACAAAAGCTTTTTAAAAGCTGAACATACTGAAATTCTGTTGTTTCTTCTTATCCCCCCTCAGGATGAACTCCATCTTAGTGTGCATTGGCCCTCTCTCCTGGTTTCTACTTCCCATTCAGCTGGGAGATGCGCGTCAGAGCCACTGGGTAGCTTTTCCAAAACCTGTGGGGAACTGCCCTGTGGGTGCTCATCGCCTACCTGCTCTACAGAAGAAATTCTTCCTCAAAATATAAACAGGACGATCCATGTCCCCTCTTACTATGGATGTCATTATCTTTATTAGTTCTATTAAAAACAAACAATATTCATGGTAAGGTAGATAGATTATTTTAACATCTGTAGGAGTTTTAAAAACCGGCCCCACTCTCCTTGGCCTAATCGCGTCAGTTTACTTTTCAGTGCACATTCAACCCGGACATTTTAAATGAATTATACGATGCTATTATCCAAGTCATCTGATGAATTAAGCAGCAAAAGAAAGGCTTAACGTTTTATCAAGCACAAGCTGTAGCACAGAGGAAAAGTATGAAAATGCTCACCCATTAAATCACCCTCAGTTTCTAAAGAGAAGGCGTCAGTGTGGGCGGTGTGAGGTTTGTTGATGCCACTTGTTTTGTGCACTGAATACACTGATTAAATCAAATATACTAAGGTGGTACTTAAATTAGGCAGTGGTTCACTACACCAGGCCAGCCATTATCAGGTCTATTTGCCATGGCCCTTACTCCTTTATGTGTGTGGTGTGTGTGTGTGTGTGATACCATCTGCTGTCCGGTAGCCCAGTACTTTAATAGGGGTCAAGATGCACAGCTCACAAGGGTGTCATTAATGGGGCTGAAACTCTTGCACTCATTGTATTAGAAATCAGGAAATTACACAAATGTAATTCATCAGAGGGCGACAACCACTCTACCGTTTCACGTTTACATTATTAAAACTTCTTAATTATTGAAACTGTTCTCGAACTCTGATTATAATATTTCCATGCGATTAGTTCTGTATACAGCACTCCCCAAGGGCAGGGGCCTCCCCAATCACATGGTGGCAACTCGGGTGCATTTGGAAGCATGAACATGGTTAAGACAACCTGTGAAGTCCAAGCCGAGCACATCAGAATGAGGGAAGAAGGTGATCAAATTGGTTTCTTGAACATGACCAATGAGTTCACTGTCCTCAAATGGCCTCCCACAGTCACCCAGATCTCAGTCCAATAGAGCCTTTGGGATTTGGTGGAGCAGTAAATCTGCATCATGGATGTGCAGCCGACAAATCTGCAGCAGCTGTGATGCCATCTGTTAATATGGATGAAAATGCTCGAATGCTTCCAGCACCTTGTTGAATCTATGCACGAAATTAAAGGGGTCCAACCTGGGCACAAGCAAGGTGTACCTAATGAAGTAGCCGGTGGTATGTATAAAGATGCAATGACCATGTCCTTCCATCTTCTTGAGTCTTTGGTATCATGGCATACAGCGGGCAAGAAAACTTATTCTAACGTTTGACTCCACAACAGTTTCTTTTGTGCCTCTTATTAAATAAAATCTCTCAGCGAGAGCTTGCACTGATGTGGTTCTTGTGGTGGCAAGGTTACGTGGTTGTGAGTCTGGTCTGTGTCAGACTTTTAGGCGACCAAACGGACAAATCAAACTACTCAGAAATGTCTTGAGGAACATGAAAAAGAGCCCAGGTGTTGACCTGGCCTCCAAACTCTGCAGATCCGCCAAAACAGTTCTGACCCGTCAGGCGTGGACTGGGACCTGTGGTGGTATATGTCAGTAACATCGGATGAATCCAGGACAAGGTTTAGCAGAATTTGACACTGTAACAAGATCAGTGTTATTCACTTCATCTGTCCGGTAGTTTTAATGTTATGGCTGATCAGCCCTGTGCACAGTGGAAGTGCTTCTCTCTTTAGAGTGAAGTCATATTGCCCTTATTCCTCAAACATAAAGAACATTGCGTAATACATAGGCGTAAGCGGTTTTGATGGTGTCTTATGCCTTCTGGAACAAGACTCGAGTCCATTACTGCTTTCCTATTACTGTGCCAGCAATGGAAATGCTCAGATGCTTCTTCATAGGATGGAAATAAATCGATACAGATTCACCACAGAGATCTAAAAGATATCTTTTTGTGTGCATTTGCATGCAATGATAAATCTTTCTGTTTAAATATAAGCACCGGCCGACTCACTCAAGTGAGTTGCAGTAACAAAAACCATCATAAGTAGATGTTAGCAAAAGATCAAGGGTCAAAATAAGGCGTCTAGACTGGAGGGTGATGAATGTTCTGCTTTGATTTTCAGTTGAGTTTCTCTCATCTCATCCTGCAATGTGCTGAACTTCTTGTAGCTTGTCAGAAAAAGCAGTGTGGTCCCTCATGCACTTCGCCCCGCTATTGATTGCACCACTGGGCATATGTCTCAGGATACCTATAGTCTGTCATATGGAAACTTTATCAGATGAATTACTGCATCGTGCAGACCCGCTCCATTCTTATATTCACGTAATGATCCTCCCTTGACATATCAGTGCTACATTTAGTAAGTGAACATTTGAGCATGATATCTGTTTATCAGGTCATTTATTACAAGCGTAATTACATCAACACGAACATGAACATGATATTTTGAAGCAATATTTAGCACAATAGAGCATTCTTGGGGCATGTAACTTTTGTTTGAAAATGTATTTTCAGGGTGCCATCCACCTCCTGGCAGCAACACTCACAACTGTGAGAGACTTGCTCCCGCAGCAGGACGTGTGAGTATGGGTCAAAAACCCGGTGTACACTGCCTGACAGCACCAGACAAAATAAAGTTCGTGACTAGATAGCGGAATGTTCCCCTTGGTGGAAAAACAGAGAAGAGGAAAGCAAATATTGAACTGGTGTGAAACACGATTCCAAATAGATACCAACTTTGCCAGTGTGTGAAGTGGCAGCTGTTCACTAACGAGTTCACCATTTCAACCTTTTTTAACACTCCTGAAACTGTCCTTACCTTGGGGATGTTACTTTTTGGTACATTTTGTAAACTTAGACTTCTTGTCATGTTGGCCTGACTTTTTTGGTGCAATCTCAAAATCTAGCAGCACTCAACAGGTAAAACATAATTTCAGTCAATCTCAGTCCAACACGGTGACTGAGGATCAAGATAAAAGAAATATAAGAGGAGCAAAAAAGCGACCCAGAGGTTTATGGTTGATTGTTTTATGCTCAGTAACATTTGTTGCCTTGATATGACAACAGGACATTACCACCATGAGCAAACACAAGGGTGATAGTAAAAGGAAAAACCTTTAAGAGGCAGAAACCTCAGTATAGAGGACTCGCGGTGGGCGGCCATTTGCCTCGACGGTGGTGGTTGAAAGGGACCTTAGCATAATGCAGATGGTATTAATAATAGTGATAATAATAGCAATTCTAGTAGTAATATAATAACATTGATAAAATTGAAGGACTAATCCGTTAAATATAGCGGTAGGCGTTGAGCAGAATTAAATGCGAGCAGCAGAGGCTTGCCGTCACAGAATCAGACTACCGGTCCCGGCAGGGCGTGACCATGAGTTATGAATACGTGTAGATGAAACTGGTAAATAAAAGCAAAATGTGACAACTGATGTTAGTAACATGTTTTTCAGTCTGTAAAAGTTATGGAGCTCCTGAGAAGCCCTTGGATCTCTTCTGCACGGCCCAGTGAGCTCTAGTATTATTTTTTCCGTTTCATGCAGAACATTGATTGGAGAGGCGATTCCTGTGTGAGGTGGGCGAGCTGGTGTCCTGCCTCACCTAGCCACCCCCCTACCCGAGGCTGCAGCAGTGCATCCTCCCTGTCAAGTCAGTCACAGAGAGAATCTGCGCTGCCTGACCCTCAGCCCCGGACACGCTCTCAGACCTGAGGGTGGTATTGGTCAATGGTGGTCAGCAAGTCGTGGGCAGGAAATTCACCTGATGCTGCCACTTTAAACATTAAGTAAAAGTATTAATGCTCCTAAAGCAGGGTTAGACGGTAAATCATGATTATTTCAAGCCAAAAACTCATGCATAAATAATCACAAGTCTGTTTCTAATGAAGCAGCTGATGCGCCTCTGCCTTTAACACGAGCCATTACACATTTAATGATAATTGTTAATAATTTTCCCCCCGCAGAGTGTTAATGAGATGACTGACCTGCTGTTAAATTATGATCGTAAATTTCCTGTAGATGCCTGCTGCTGCTGCGGAAGCGGTGGAGCAGTGAACCTCCTCCTCCTCCTCCTCCATCCCCTCCACCACCACCACCACCCCCCTCCCCTCCGGTCAGCCAGTCAGCCCCAGCAGCAGCAGCAGCCGCCGCACACAGCCCAGTCCTGGGACACTGAGAACTGTCTCTAGCTCGTCCCGGGCCTTGGGACTGTTGGGTTTCTATCACTTCCTCTCTCTGACAGAAGACTTTAGATCAAGTTTCATTCAAAACTTTTACTTATGGTTCTCGAATATGGGGTTAAGTTGTGGTTTCTCTCGGGGAAACATCGTTGTGGTGCTGCTGCTGCTTCTGGAAGGTAAGGTTCACCTTCAGTTTTTATCGTTTAGACTCATGATGGAGGAGCATGACATGAAGTTGGATATATATATATATATATATACTGCACTAAAGTATGCGGCTGAAACAGATAGGACTATTTATGCAAACAAAATAAAATAAGATTTAAATTTGTGTCTCTGTTTGAGACATTATCTCTTCATCTGTCAGCTTCATTTTTTATTTCTTTTAAGCATCTTCTTCATCTCTTGCTCCCCTGTTGCTCAGACAGGATATTACTTGTGGTGTGGGCACAGCAGAAACTAAAATATATTTAGTTTTGGATGCACTTCAAATACGCAAAATTTATGATTCTCTGCAAAACTAGATAAAGAGAAATACAGAGAGGGGAAAGATTTCAGAGCTAGCGGAGCTGAAGTCTAGATGGCAGCTGACAAATACACATGTGTGAGGCTGAATTGCAATATTTTGGAAGCTGAGCGAGTTTTTTTTTTCTCCTATAAGTATCTGAAATGGCAGGAACACAATGCCAGCACTGTTTTCTCGCTGCAGAAAGTGATACTTTGCACTGTGCTGCTGCTGCTGGCCGTTATGCGTGGTATGGCACACTGAGACCTGGAGTCAAATGAATGCAGCCATATATCATAATATTATAATCCCATTCACAAAGCCCACGGCCCAACTGTACCAACACTGTCCACCCATGCAGTCTATATTTAAAGTGTCTCTCATAGCTCAGGAGTGTGCAGCAGCAGCAAGTATGTCAGATGTGATGCTTGGACAAATATAGGCCACAGTGTGGAATTTTTTGAATTTGTTTTTGGACTTAAAATGTGTCTTAACAGAGGGATGCAGAGGTTAAAAATAAGATTACCATCACTGTGTTTTAGTGGAACTGAGAGGCGAGAGAAACGGGTTAAATGCAGCCGCCCCAGGGAGCAGTTTTCCTGCAGAGTTGTTAAAATGATTAATGAAAATCTTAAAGGTGCGCGTAATGCTCTCTGATTGTTTTTCACTGTGACAGACAGAGGAGAGTGGAGTTCTCAGCAGAAAGAGGCTGAGAGATGTAGATCTCCCATCACACACACCCCATGCGAACATTTACATCTGCCTTGTGTAGCTGTCAGGCGAAGCAGGCAGGTCTCCTGATATTTATAGAGGAACACAGTTCGATTTCATGTGTCAAGGGCGAGACGGGTAATTAAACGTGGTGCTGAAACCCACACACCCCTACGTTCGAACGCCGGTCGCACCCCTCCCCAAAAAAAACCCATCACCTGCCTGCTTTGTTGGCTGGAACAAAAGGAGCCAGACTTGTTCAGGGGAGGAGAAGAAGCGAAGCCATGGGCGGGCAGGTGTGCAGCAGCTGCTCCTATCTCTGGGCAAACACTGACTGTTTGTTTTCTTTAGGAAAACTCTCGCCTATTGCCCCAAATTACCGCTTGTTCCAGATTGCAGGTGGTTTCTTTGTCTCGAGCGACACATCAGATTGATTTAGTTGTTCGTTCAGCTAGTGATTTTGTCTCACTTTTGGATGATGCTCAGTTATTTGACATCTTTTGACAGTTATCCACTTCCTGTCTTTTAAAATGTAAATCATTTTACAGATGTCCCACTGCTCGTAATCTCCAGTATTTAATTGTATGTGTTTGGTATGTGGCAGTATGTATTGCTTTTGTATCATTACCTCTAAAGTGAGTTTCATCACATTAAAGTGGTTAATTTTAAGTAGTTTGTTTGGTTTGCAGGAGGCAAAAGGTTGCACCGTTACAGGTTACTGATTAGGTTAGTTTTTTTCTTGCTGAGGTAATCAAACAAGGAAATAGGCAATCAGAGCTCAGTATAAAACGTCTAATTGGCATGTACCTTGTATAACAGGCGATATTTTCCTAAAGAGAGCAAACGTAGTGTTTGCCCAGGGCCGGGCAGCTGCACCTGCCCGCCCGTGGCTTCCTTCTCCTGGGCTTAGGTCATCACCCTGTTCAACCAACTGCTTCAGGCAAAATCGGACTGAGAAGAGTACGACCAGCGTCCGGGCCTGTGAGTTCAACTGCCGCGTTGATGCTGCGTCTGCTGAAGGGGCGTCGAGCTGTGTTCCTCTATGAAATGTCCGGGAGACCTACCGCTCGCTGACCTTACACCAGACAGTGTGAAGTGTTCGCGGGGGCGTGAGATCGTCTCTCGTGCTGCTGTGAGGCTCGCGTGTCTGGTGGCGTGTCAGGCGGTACGCGCCTGGACACCGTTAACAACTGCACCGGGAGAGGCTGCCCTGAGACTTGACGTGGCACCGTTTCTCTCCTCTCGGTCACTAAGGCACGGTGGTGTCTTGTTTTGCTGCTCGTCTGATGGACACGTTTAAGTCAGGCTGGAAGTCCAGCAGCCTGTTGTCGGCATCACGTCGACATGCCTGCTGCTGCTGCGCCTGAGCGGTTGCTAATATGAACTGCGTGAATTGGTTTCGGTAATACCGGTCAGCCGTGTTTGATAGGATTATAATATGATATGGCTGCATTCATTGACTCAATGCCATACCACACGCCAACGACCGGCGGCAACGGCACGGTCTAATGTCACTGCGGCAATGCTGGCGGCCATGTTCCTGCCATTTCAGGCTCTTAGGAGAAAACTCGCTCGACTTCAAAACTCACCTGTTGCGTCTGAACCGTCTCCATGACCTCTGAGGCCTCTCTGTTCTCTTTGTCTGGTTGCAGAGATGAAATTTGCGTATTTGGTCGTCAAGCAAATATCGACGGTTTCTGCTGATACACCATCCTGTCTGGCTGACGAAGACGGAGATGATAACGAAATGAGTGAAGCGTGACGGTGTGTCTCGACAGAAGACACAGGTCGTCTTATTTTATTTTGTTTGCGCAAACAATGTCTGTTTCAAGCCGCATGCGCATATGTATCGGCACCATACCGTCGTGGTCTAAACGATAAAAACGAGGGCGAACACCGGGCAACGGCACCGCGGCGATGTTTCCCGAGCCGCAACCATGTTCGCGAACCATGGCGAAACTCAGATGAAACGCGATTCAATTTCTCTTGCTGAAAGAGCGGTATAGGCTGGTTTACTCCGTACGCGGCTTTCGAGAGACGGCAATAGTCGATATCCCAGACTGCTGCGACGACCTTACTGCTGAACTGACTAACTGACCGAAGAATATTG